>QLOM01002946.1:0-16038 GCA_003313785.1 Termitomyces sp. MG148 | reverse complement strand
CTATTCACTTCTTTCTGCTCTATCTCTGAATGGCATAATGTATACTAAGATTATTGAGGGGTCTTTTACAGCTGGAAAGTTTTTTGAGTTTATACAAGGACTTTTGGATCATATACAGCCATTTCCACATCCACAGTCAGTTGTGGTTATGGATAATGCATGTATTCATAAGGATCCTCAAGTATTGGACCTCATAGTTGAACGGCAAGTACTTATAAAATAAGCTCATTCTTAATCTCATTTTTATTAGAGGAATGCATGACATATTTCTGCTGCCATACTCTCCCAACTACAGTCCTATAGAACTTGCCTTTTCCACAATCAAGGCATATATTTGTCATTCAAGAGAACTAACAAGAGATGATCTTGATGTGTTAGATGACACTTATGTTTATATACACCTATTAGAAGCAGCATATTCTATCACACCAACAGATTCTGCTGGATTTTATGCAAATTGTGGATATTTAAACTAATTACTTATTCAGAACATGAACATTTTGTACATGTAATATAGTCCTCTTTTGCATAATTGATGAAATGATTAGCAATTCCAAAATTAAGCTTTTCTTTGCCAAGTTCAAGAAGCTTCTCTACTGACAAATCTGCAATATTGCTCAATTCATAGAGACCATTCAAAAGAAGAGGCTCTGTGAATTGAGAATAATTTAGATTGAGTTTACTACAAACTGGATGGATATCCGATTGCTCGAGCCAATCTTGAAGAGATAGATTTTCAAGAAGGCTTCAGTTTTGGTGTCTTTGGTGATGAGACTCTACTCAGACTCAGCATAGAAAGCTACATTTTAGCAATGCTCTCTAGCCCTTACTAATGCTCCTTAGCGCTTACCAACCTTCTTAACGCTTACCAACGCTGATAAGACTCGGGCAAGGCTCAGTGCACCAGCACTATTTTTAGTGATTTATGTTTTACAGCTAGCAGGGATTGAACTCAGGCTACAGGACGCGACACGGAGTATCATGAGGCTTAGCGACCACATGACTTGGTAATCACCTGCTATTCACCTGACCTCAGCACCAGCCCCCTTCAGGCCCCCAATAGAAATGCAGTACTTCTCAAAAGCTCCAGACAGGTCCCCCTTGATGGTTTCAGACCTTAGCAACGCTTGCAGTTGATCCGACGCTTAGCGACCTATGTGAGACAGGCCCCCTTGATGGTTTCAGACCTTAGCAACAGTCTCCATGCATTTGGCCTTTTTCACTGCTAAAATGTTAAGTTGAACTTGCCAACTTGACAGACGCCGTCGCTTAGCGACTTTTCATGTTCCATTATAATTTGTTTCCATTTTGTGATTGATTTAATTAGCGACTTTTTAGTTTAATTGCCATGGCGGCCTAGCGCCTATAAATACTGTACATATTTTGTCTTAGCATCATCGAATCATATGCCCCACAGTTCAGATTTCATTTCAGCGCATTCTAAGTCCTCAGAGTCGCTAAGTGAATTAGTCTTGCTGACTTTATCTCGCCAGCAGCGACTACTGACTTTTGTATTATGGTGCCATATGGGCACATTATTGCCAACGTTACGTCGCTAGAAGCTCTTACCAACTTCTAGCACACTAGCGCCTTGCAGGCTTTTGGCTTAAATCGCTAAGCAACCAGTTTATTTTGTTAAAGTTCAAATCCCACTAAACAAACTAGGCTTCTGGAACCCTGCCCAGGACTCTCTCAAAACACTAGCGACTGCCCGACGCTACTCATACTTGAGGCGCTAAGTTTACCGTCTACCAGGACAGTGCATAGCAACTTTCGGGCGTCATCAACACTCTTTAGCGCTTACCAATGCTCCTTAATGCTTACCAACACTCCTTAGCACTTACTGATACTCTCTAGTGCTTACCAATGTTCTTTAGCACTTACCAATGTTCCTTAGCGCTTACCAACATTCTTTAGCGCCTACCAACATTCCTTAGTACTTACCAATGTTCCTTAGTGCTTACCAACATTCCTTAGTGCTTACCAATGTTTTTTAACGCTTACCAATGCTCCTTAGTGCTTACCAACGCTCTCTAGTGCCTACCAACACTTCTTAGTGCTTACCAACATTTCTTAGTGCTTACTGATGCTCCTTAGTGCTTACCAACGCTCCTTAGCACTTACCGACATTCTCTAGCACATTTTGGAGCAGTTTTGCTCTAAGTTCAACATAAGGACTTGTGATAATAGAAGAATGAAGTACTAGCCAATGGCTAAAGGAATTGACAAGTGACAGACAGCTGAAATGCATCATTTTCATGCTTAGCTACTGATCCTACCACTTAGCACAGCCTTGGTGCATCAATACTTTTTAGGTTATATTTTTCATTTATACTGTCAAAGCACTTTAGTGACATTTTATATATGATTTCTTACCTTTTCTATAAAAACTGTACATAGCTACCACAATCACCAGGAAATCACCAAAGTTTACAGTCCCTCTTTGACTCCTCACATACTAGGCACCAATTATGGGTGTACACTTTATGCTAGTCCACTTATGGGACTAATCAAGACACTATGCAAACTCAACCTAGGCACCTACGGCCTAGTTATCAGTGCTTAGCTGTGCTAAGCATTTTTCTTTTAATTTCAATAACCCTTCCTTTACTTATATGTGTTTCTGGGACCCTGCTAGGACTCAACCCTCATTACTTAGCATGTCCAACACATTGACTTATAACTGTGCTAGGCTACTATTGACTCTGACAGTGCCTAGCAACTTTTGGGCATCATTATTGGTACACAAAAGAGAGCACATATGCAATATGTGCTAATAAGGAAAGTCATGTTTTCATACGCTTAGCCACAGCTTCAAAAAATACTTCAAAAAAAGTTTTTGATGTAATATCATTAAGATTGTGCATGGCTCCATAAGAAACTTTGAATAGAATTTCAAACTCAAACTTCTTTTCCTAGTTGGGCAGCAAGTCTGGTCTGAAGTCAGTGATACTTTTTTGGATGAATCTAGATTTGTACTCACTTTCACTATCACTAGACCAAAGCTCATCCACCTCTAGTCCCTCTTGAATCTCCTCCTCATCCACATCTTCTTGCAGTGACTCATCTGATGGAATTTTTATGACCTGACAGAAAATTTGATTCATTGAATTCTTGGCATGTTGAGTAAAGTTAAGCAAGGCCTTGGTAGCTATCACCTCCTTGTTGTTCAAAATTTGTCGGGTTTCTACCACTCCTGTATGGACTTCAGAAGGCTGGGAGGAAGGACTGTTGTTTTATCTGATAGGTCTGGGTTGTGGGCAATAACTAGATGGGGTATTGGTTGATGAGACTCCACTCAGACTCAGCACAGAAAGCTACATTTTAGCAACTTTTTCTAGCACTTAGTGACTGTTCTTTAGCACCTTTCAACTGTTTCTAGTGCTTATCAATGTTCTTTAGCGCTTATAAATGTTTTCTAGCACCTACCAACATTCCTTAGCGCTTACCAATATTTCTTAGTGCTTACTAATATTTCTTAGTGCTTACTAATATTCTCTAGCACCTACCAACATTTTCTAGCACCTACTGATGTTTCTTAGCACTTACCAATATTTCTTAGTGCTTACCAATGTTCCTTAGCACTTACCAATGTTTCTTAGCACTTACCAACATTCTCTAGCACCTACTGACATTCTCTAGTGCCTACTGACATTCTCTAGTGCTTACTGACGTTCTCCAGCGCTTACCAATGTTCCTTAGTGCTTACCAACATTCTCTAGCACCTACTGACTGTTTCTAGTGCTTACCAATGTTTCTTAGTGCTTACTGACATTCTCTGGTGCTTACCAATGCTCCTTAGCATGTTTTGGAGCAGTTTTTGCTCCAAGTTCAACATAAAGACTTGTAATAATTGGAGAATAGAGTACTAGCTGATGGCTAAAGAGATTGACAAGTGACAGACAGCTGAAACACATCATTTTCATGCTTAGCTACTGATCCTACTGCTTAGCACACAGCCTTGGTGCATTAATACTTTTTAGGTGATATTTTTTATTTATACTGTCAAAAGCACTTTAGCGACATTTTACGTATGATTTTTATAAAAACTGCACATAGCTACCACAATTACCAGGAAATTACCAGAGCTTACAGCCCATCTTTGACTCCTCACATACTAGGCACCAACTATGAGTGTACACTTTATGCTAGTCCACCTACAGGACTAATCAAGACAATATGCAAACTCGACTTAGACACTTATGGCCTAGTTACTAGTGCTTAGCTGTGCTAAGCATCTTTCTTTTAACTTCAATAACTTTTCCTTCACTTACGTGTGTTTTTGAGGACCCTGCCAGGACTCAACCCTCATTACTTAGCATGCCCAATGCATTCACTTATAACTGTGCTAGGCTACTATTGACTCTGACAGTACTTAGCAACTTTTGAGTGTCATTATCGTAACAGAAGCTAGGGTGTTTTCTTTGTTGGCATGTTTTTGGGCAACGTTTTGATGACCAGCAGGTTTTTGGCATTGATTTTTCTGATTCATTTAAGAAACAAGAAATATGGAAGTTTTGAGACCAGAAATGTAGGTCAAAATAAAGGACTGATTTCAGATCATGGAGATCATGCCAACTCCTATGTGTTGATGATGCTCAAAAGTTGCTAAGTACTGTCAAGGGTAAATGGTACCTGTAAGGGGAATGCTTGACGTCTGCGGAACTCCTTTCACAGAGTCGGCAATGCAAGGAGCAAGCAAGAGTCGAGCAAGCACAGAGCAGAGGCGGGCAGGAGTCGGGCAAAAAGCAAGCAAAGCTAACAGAGGGTTGGACAGCACTAGATAAGCTTACAGTCGGTTCAGTGGATAGGCCTGAAGAACACTGCTATTGTTCAGCCTGGGGATATTCTATCCCACAGGCTGCTTATATATACTACATTGGTGGCTGTGCTATTACCAATACTGTTTATTAATTGAGCCCCAGTATGTAAAGGAGTATGACTAACAATAATTGATGCTGAGTAAGATCTGGGCATATGACTCATCAAGGCTGACTACTACAAGACGGAAGGGGAAAGGATGGGCCGAGCGGCCGGTCAGACCTGCTAGGAATAGGCATATCGTCAGACTAAGCTCAGAATAGGGTTGGACATGGTCCAGAGACTGGTCCCTTGACAGTACCTAGCAGTTGTAGTAATGCGTTGGGCGGTCGCTAGTGTAAGGAGAGTCCTAGGCAGGGTCCCAGAAGCCTAGTCTGTTAAGTATAAGTAAAGTTTAATGGAAGGTGTTGCTTAGCACATGTAAGCCTGGTTGCCTGCTATAGGTGCAAGGTGCTAGGGTACCAAAGTCAGTAGGGACCTTGGCAACGTAAACATAGTCAAGAGGTGCCTATATAGCACTGCAAAGTTAGTAGTCAGCAAGACTGAATCAGTAACGTAAAGTTGGTAAAGCAGATAATCACTTGGCAACTCAGAGGAACTTAGAGTATGCAAACTTGTGATCTGAACTGTAGAATTTGATGGTGGCTAAGACAAAATATGTACAGTATTTATAGGTGCTAAGTTGCCATGTTAATTAAACTAAAAGTCACTAAGTGTCCAATCAAGAAAAATTATGACAAGTGAAATGGAATGTGAAAGTCGCTAAGCAACAGCATCTGTCAAGTTGTCAGGGGACCGGTCTCTGGACCGTGTCCAACTCTACTCCGAGCTTAGTCTGACGATACGCCTATTCCTAGCAGATCCGACCGGCCGCTCAGCCCACCCTTTCCCCTTCTGTCTCTTAGTAGTCAGCCTTGATGAGTCATATGCATGGACCTTACTCAGCATCGATTATTGTTAGTCATACTCCTTTACATACCGGAGCCCGATTAATAAACAGTATTAGTAATAGCACAGCCACCGATGTAGTATATATAGGCAGCCTGTGGATAGAATATCCCCAGGCTGAACAATAGCAGTGTTCTTCTGGCCTACACACTGAACCTACTGTAAGCTCTTTAGCGACGTTCGACCGCTCGGTTAGCCTTGCCGGTCCCTTGCTTGACTCTTGCCTGCCTCTAGGCCTGCTCAACTCCCACTTGTCACCAGTGCTCGCTGGCTCTGTAGAAGGAGTTCCGCAGACGTTAAGCGTTCCCCTTACACAAGTCAGCAAACACTACCTCAACAATCTTGCACTGAAAGCAGCCAAATGTACAGTGACTGTCACTAAGGCCTGAAATTATCAAGGGGGTTTGTCTCGAGTAAGTCGCTAAGCATTGGATAAGCAATAAGCATTGCTAAATTATCTGACATCAGATCTTTGAGAAGCACTGGATTTTGATTGGCATTGCTAAAGGTCTTGAAGTTGGCTATCTTTGATCAGGGATCTGATAGGGGATCAAGCCAGAGTCAGGTGGTCACCATGTGATTGCTAAGTTGTCAGGTGATTGCTAAGTCATAGGTTGGTAAGTCCTGTGATTGCCATGTGATTGCTAAGTCATCAGGTGATTGCTAAGGTCCCATGTGCTAGAGGTCAAGTGATCCCATGCAGCCTTCACCTGCGGCCTCAGTGAGTAGCCATACCATTATCAACAAAAGTTGCTAAACATAGCATTGCTGTGCTGAGCTCAGCCAAAGGCTTATCAGTGTATCATGCATCCTGAACTCAAAACAACTATGGGGCACCCTCCACATACTCCATACCCTGAACATACAACCTGGAGAAGGCATCTGGACCCTTGCTTCTCAGAATATCCGTGTTCTCGTGTCAGAAAGTCTCAAAAAATTGTGCACTAGATTGGAATGAAATCTTGGTTATTTTATTGCGGGGCCCTAGAGCTACTAAAGGGTGATCTAAAACAGCAGAGATCTTGTAGATACATCGAGTATTCATTGAGATATCGTTGTTTTCGTTCGAGCGTGAAATCGAGGAATTATTTACATGTGTTGCTGCCGCGCCAACTATTTTGAACACGGCAATAATCAGGCCTCTCTCTGGCCCTTTTCTGTCCAACCCGGTGGACATCCTGATTTCCACTTGACCACAATAAACTTCAGAACTTCTGGACATTCTCAATGCATGCTCATGCCTCCTCTCATACGTCACATCCAACTATATAGATGGGAAACTTCCATAGGATGTCAATATCCTTTTTGGTGGGAATGCTTCCTCTTTTCCGAGTGTTTGGTCGTGGTTATTGCATAGCACTTGCACATCTACTAGCATTCGCGACACTGATTCGCCCACAGTCCCATCATGAAATGATGCAATTAGGTTTTGCCAGGAGCTTGTTGCTGCTGATATTCATCTCTGTACTTTGCGGTGCTCGTGGAATCCGTTTCGAAGGCGACGGTTTCCCTCTATGACTGGATCCTCCTTCTTGATAGGCTGTGTTATCTAATTGGCTCAAGATTGTCATTTCTAGATTCTAGAACCGGATGTGGGTCAATCAAACAACCAATCGTCAGCGACGTATGACGAAGTTGGTCCAGTTCAAAAGATTACCCTCTACTGAATGGTCGGTGATGGGTGTCGGGAAATTTGCTGCCTGCACATCAGTTTACGTGAAACATGATGCCCCTTCTAGGATCGAAACGGATGATTGGCTGACATGTGCTAGAACAAGCTGATGTGGCTTCTTACACAGAATATGTGATCATTTTGGAGAGATCAAGCAATCTGCGCCAAATTCTTGGGTAATGCTCTTACAAATGCGCCACTCTCAAATGGCAGGATGTTCCTCAACCTCGCTTGCGATCTTGACGGTGGCGTAAAAGTATCATCTGTAGTATGCTTCCTCTTTCTCGGACTTGAAGCTCATCCAGAATCATTTGTTGCTGTGGTAAAATCCTCCGAGCTATCGGTCCAGGAACTCCTTCCTTGATAACGCCAGCTGATATCAGTACGTGTGATACACCGTATGATCAACGCCAGGTGATTTCTCAATGGCTCTATATAAGTCTTTGATAAACTCGGATCTTTGAACGCGCCGAGAGTCAAGCTCGCCAAGCCTCGATACTACTAACTATTAAATCGAACTTCTTATGGACCAGTTCGCCTTATGTCGTTTGATACATCCTCTTGCAATCATCCAGGCACACTTTCTACTTGTTGAATTTGCTAGCGCGCTCCTTAGCACCTAAAAATGCCGCCTTGCTTTCAGGAAGTGCACATGGATCGTACAAACGACGCTGTCATTCTCAGAAACTAGTATCCATCACTCGGGGAAGCACAAAGTTTCGTCCTTCCTTTCTGAGTCGAATCTGCGATCAAGAGGGACTAGCCAACTAATCTTACATGAAATCGCCCACTGGAAGCCTTAATAAGCATTGGCAAAGGGACATCTTCCCAGCGTTCCTACTGCTCTCTGCTCAACATGACCCCTGAGGAAGCTAACCTCCTAGTAAAGATAGGCCAAGATCTCAGGAAGTCTTTCGCTGCCATCATCGTTAAGGCCTTTCTCTTCCGTGAGTCTGAATCCTTTTCTATATCCATATTTGAATATTCATCTTGACCTGGAAATGACACAGCTCTATATGCCGTCTGTTTCTTCAAGGCAATCTATATTTTACGGTGCATCATACAAGAATTTTCAACTTACGCCTCCTGATCGCCTATTCTAGTCGGAAATCTCGCGCATGGATGAAGATCAACATAGGAATCATGGTCCTGCTATTCCTCATGGCTTCTTCACTCATTTCTATCGACATATCTAATTTTGTGACGGAGATCAATACAACTTTTGTTCACAACGTCCTTGACCAAAGGTATGGAACAGCGTCAACTGGCACATTCAACCGGGTCCTCGTTATCAATGCCGTATACGGATATATGGTAAGTTTTTGTTTCCATCTCTGTGAGGTCAAACAAGTCTGATCTTGTAACGTGCACAATAGACAGTTTTAGGGGACGCCATTATAATTTGGCGTGTCCAGTCAATCTGGGGCCAAGGCAGGCGGCGCTGGGCGCTCTTCATCCTATACTTAATGCTGCTGGGATCCATGAGTAAGTTGTCATCATCACTAGAATTTCACTTCTTCTTACTTCCAGTGATCTTACTATCCAGTCACTGCATTTCTTCTGAATTACTGCGTGGCTCGTCTCGGTACACAACTTTTTTTAGGGGGTTTTCAGCACCCGCCGTTTTGTCGAAACATCCAGATAACATCTTATGCAATGCCTGCCGCAACAACCTTTGTCGCAACGACTCTCATCGGAGCTACCTACTGGTAAGGCTCTGTAAGTGTTATATCCGGACCCTGTCTGAAAATATATTGTCTTCAGGGAATACATAGTAGAATCAAGCCGAAGCTCCCGCCCACCAATACTCAGACCCGCGTTGAAAAGGTCCTGCTCATCTTAATCGAATCCGATTTTTTATATTTCATCTTCTTCGTAAGTGGTTGATAAGATTCAAAGCAATGGAACATATCGCTGATGTGTACTTTTTTTTAGCTATACACAGTTCTCTGCAATGAACCAACCATCGCGAAAGCGATATCCGCCAGAGAACGTCTCGCATTTGTTAACTTTATGGTGTCGTTCTTGGCAAGCATTATAGTGGTACGTCTCTTAACTATGCTCCGTTAGTAATCGTGATCCATCGGTGCCGACTTAAGGCCTGCTACCCGACCGTGGTTATCATTCTCGCTCATTCCGATAGAACGGCCCTCGAAAACACCGGTGCTGCCGCCGTCTCAACTCATATATCATTTGCAGCGGAAGGAAACGCTGACCTGTCACGACGGTCTCGCAATACACGGGGAACAGAAACAAGAATTGAAGAAGGAACCGATCCTTCTATCTCTTCGCAAGATGGGCGAGATGGTCGCGGGGAAGTTGAGAAAAGGAGTTTTCCTCTTTGACCTGGAAGACCTAGAGCAGCCAAGCTATTGAATATTACAATTGTCAAGTAAAGTCTAGTGTTCAACAGCCTCATTTCATTTGAGGGAACAGTTATTACATACTTATGCTAATTCAAGAGTAGTTTTAAAACATGACATATGAGAGAATTACATATCGGTCAGGTAAGAGGGCAAGTGGAACCCATAGCTTATAGAAGGCACACATCTGAACGAACTTCTATGATTCAGACACCTGGTTCTCTATATTTTATGGTCATGATATATCAAACTGCTGTCTTGCAAGGTCACATCAAGGACTTCTAAACAACTATCATGGTCAGATCACATCCAACGTTCATAATGGGATTTGCAAGATAACATTGATACAAATTCAACATAAATTTGTTATACAAGACACTACTGAGGATCCGGCTCAAGGTCAGATGGGTCAGAGCCCTCTTGATCTTGATCCTCTTCACTTTCTTCTTCATCACTATCTTCCTCCTCGCTCTCGCTTTCTTTAAAAGTCAACGAAATATACTCATCACCGAGTTGTGCAGTGTCAGCGGTAGGTTGCTGTTCTTCAAAAGTGTCAGTGCCAGTAGTAATATTACCCGCCGTCGGAGCGGCTGAAGTACCCGTTAACTTCGCAGTAGGTTTCCGAGCTCGGTTAGCCCGAATGACATGTGGGAGTTTGCAACCTTTGGTACTGCAGGTCCCCTTTTCCGCAAAGTCAGGACACTCCCTCACGTGTTGCTTGTCGCAGTCAAGGCCCTTTTCGCAATAGCCAAGCACAGCAAAATCGCGACAAATGCCTTCGCGTGCGCCAACATTCACGTGAGGGTATGGGCAGTTGTCCCGTGTGCAGCGGCCCTTGTTGAGGTAGTGCAGACATAGTGGCGTACGTTCTGGTGTTGGGTCATGTGAAAGGGCGCAAGTTTCTACGGTGTAGGAACAGTTGCCTTGAAGAAAATTCCAACAGATAGCAATCTTGACGGGGTCATGCTGGTAAGGACATGTAAGACCACGACTACAGGCACCTGTAACAGCGTTGTGAACACGTATTGGATGAAATGAAAGACGGTGCTTCAAAAGACCAAATGGTCGGAGCTCCTTGAAGCCGGATCTAAGCGCACCTGTGGTTGTGAAGCGAGGACATGGCTTGTCAGAGTATTTAACACGTTTCACGCGTGGTCTAAAAGTGTGTTTTGTAGTTATCCAACAACACAACGCTTGAAGAGGACGAACTGATAGGGACGAATTTTGTTGTTCAATGTCATATTGCGGTTCGCTGGGCGCCCACGCCGGCTACGAATTGACTTTGGCTTGTACGTTCGAGAATTGGGTACAAGATGGCCCGATTTTCGTGCGAATGGCGTTTCATGTTGTGAAGTTGTTTTCGGTACACTGGGTCCAGAAGAGCTAGGTTTGGGTACTAAAAAAGACATTGTACCTTCAGCGGTCGAAGCGGTCACAAGTACTCACAATCTTTGCGGACCAGGGATCGCCCGGAAGATTCAAAAGCAACACCATTAATCACTACGTCTTTAACTTGTGTTGAGGGTGGCTTGACTGGAGGTTGAAACTGGGGTAGCGGCGGTTGATGTTGTACAGTATTGTTATCCGGCCTAATATACTTGTTCACTGGCTTGTAATTGGGATTGATGTACGTGTTGTTCCTCGAGTTTGTTCGTGGGTAGCCTGAGTTCTGTCCAGAAATCATCGACTTGCGTTCGTTGATAGTTGCTAAAGAAAGTTACATTAGAAAAGAGAATTTCCCATGGATGGAGTAAAACAGACCTGTAAGGCGAGCTATTTCGCTTCTCATCTGTGCTTCACTAACTGAGGAGGAGGCCATAGTGGTAGTTGGGAAAAGGTCAAGACCCTTAGTCATCTGTTGAATCTGGATATATACTATGTTTGTTATTGCTTGTAACGTGGCTTCCGAACCATCCGACAATTGACGACGGTCACAGACTCTATGACGCCTCAACACCTGGGAAATGGACAACGCAAGAGTTCAAATATCATTGAAATACACTCCTCTATGAACAAGTTTGGCCTCAGGGAAAGTATTTCACACTCCTAAGATCCTCATCTTGACCCAGTGAAAGTACTACACACACTCGTAGCCTCATCCTTTGCACTACCGAGTGGTCAAGGCCTTCAGAGGAGTCGTGCTATGAAACTATGCTTCTGCTACCTTACATGGGCCTGCTATTGCGAGAAAATACCTCAGCGATTGGGACCTCTCACTTTTGTCTAAACATTCCGCCTTGATTTTGCTAGCCTACGCGGTTCTGTATTGCGCAGTCGAAACAACTGAGGGCGAGTTTTCGGTAAAGTTCTGCAGATCAAGTCCTGACCCATTTTGAACTTCCCCCTTAGCTTGGTAATCCATGCTTAAATGGCTATGCCGTGCCAGTGTAATTCATGATTCAAATTAGGCTGTCACTGCGAGGTTCTTATAAAGCTTGTTACGAACGATCCAGTCGTGATTTCATCTTTGACCTCCTGAAGAAGAAGTCATTTCTCTATTTGAAGATGGTGCCTTCCACGTTCTACGGCACCCTGATACTTTATCTCAAACAACGGATTTATAAGTCATTCTGCCACATTATGGGAGTACCAGGCTAGCGAGTAGAATGTATAACTGTAGATGGACCTTGTCTTCCTGAACATTCTTCTTAGTGCGTATGTTGTGTTAGCGATAGCCGATTTTTTGCAGTCGTGATAAGAGCTCCGAGGATGGCTAGGTCTGTTCAGGAGTGGACAATTAGTTCTTTCTCAATGCAAACGCTTTAAAAGTGTTTTATGGAACTTGACATATTCTCATTTGTCGATTGGTGCATGTGTGCGAAATTGCTCGTCAGATGTGGTATCATGCATCCCGGCTTTTCTCCGTGGTTTGACGTGAGGGAGGGATATCGGATAGTATGTCATAAACGCCGAAAGGGACATGATACATTCTAAATCTTACTTAGATAAATAGAAGTAGATAGTATCAGAATGAGAGAAATGATTAGGTATGTGCATGTACTTCAATCATGGTAACGGATTTGTAGGGGAAACCTTTCGAGGCCTTACTGAGAAGTGGGAGGTGTCTTGTTACCCGATGTTGCCTCTTGGACCTTCTCTTTCTCTTGTTGATTGAACATATCCTCGCGCTTCGCCTTGGTGACATCTGTTGTGCGCTTTTTCGATTTTGGCCGAGCTGCTTCAGCTACCATTCTGAGACGAATCAATTGTGATCAGTAAATCGCGTTCCGTGCGAAAACAATGGTGAACCTACCGCTCAAGCTCTCGGCGCTCTTCATCTGACTCATCAGGAACGGTGGACTTGAAGATCGCACCCGTTAGGAGTAGAGCCTACAATGAGAAAGTTAAGCACTCTTAGAAGACAGGAAATAAAAGATCACAGACCTTGGCTCGATTATTGAGAACAGCATCGGGCTGTCCAGATTCTTTCAGAACATTATCAACTACCTATCAGAGCCATAAGTTCTGGAATAGGTAAGTAGGGGACCGTATCCCTTCCGCACCTCACGAAGAACCTGGACGACTTCTAGACGAGCTCCACGCCATGATGCAAGCATAATCTACATGATGAATTAGATCCAGAAACACTGACTCAGGATAAGGTTCCACCTTGCCGGTAACGTCCATCTCCAGCGCACGAAGCTCTTCTTCACCAAGCTCCCCCTTCGCCTGTGCCTTCTCCATTTCCTGTGTATCGAATATCAGTGAACACATTGATCAATTGACCTTTCGTAACACTGACAATCATCACATCACGGACACTCAAGCTGCAAGTGAAGGCCAGGTGATAAGCTTCTGTCAACAATGTCATGATAGAACCTTACGCGCTACCAATGACGCCCCATACATCTTTTGCAAGTACCCCTTTTTCTTTCAGCCGCGAGAAGAACCCGGGACTAGAAGCCTGATTAGCGACAGAGAGATCAACGAAGAACAGTACTTGCATGCCCAAGAACTTCCGTGACTTCATGTATGACGATGCTTTCATCAGGTACACATTCCCAATCGTGTGCAGGAGCTAATTGAGCCCTCCGGTTAACTGAAATGGAAAGATAATCATCATAAGAGAATGCAACTCACTTCCACGCCAAAACTCTCTAGCTTCAAGTCCTCCGCCTCCTGTTTCATCCTCTTCTCAAAGGCAATGGTCTCAGGATCATCCTTCTCCCCAGGGTGCTTGGCATCGACAAAGGGCCTCAAGCGCTCGATCATTCGTTGTGTCAACATCGCAACGCGTGCTTCCATTACCTTGCGCCTCTCCTTTTCCTGTTCACGAAGCTTTTCCTTTTGCTCTTGTGCGATCTTGGCCTTCTGCCGCGCCAGCTCCCTTTGACGCTCCTTCTGCTTCTCTTTATCGGCATGGCCAAGCGGCGGCGATGTGGAGGACCCTATTTCACTAGCAACGACGAGCGAAGATGATACCTGGGGATCTGGATGAACAGCAGAGGGAGCGTGAGGAGTTGCGCGAGTCGGCGATGAAGGCGTGGTGGCGGAAGGCGATGACAAGCCAGATGTCTTCTTGCTCTCGGCGTTGTGTGGGGTATTGGCTACGGGCGGTGTTGTGGGTTTCGACTGAATGTCGGCGTTCATTGCTCGCTCGATTTCTTGCTTCTCTTCATCACTCATCATAGTTGCAGCTACAGATGTCATGTCTTTCATGATAGATATTTCTCCAATCTGCATAGAGATTAGCGCGGTCCTTTGGCCTGAAAAGGGCGAACGCACGTATTCATGAAACCTCTCCCCTCCAAAAACATTGGCAAAGAAACCCGCGGCATCCTCCATACTAATTGGACTTTCCTTGTCCACCTGATATGGCACAGAGTTTAGTAAAATTGCAGCTTCATCCTACATCGAGTAGTATGCACCATAGATTTTCCATTTTTGTCGTAAACGGCTCGTAGATTCTGATGGAAGAGTTAATGCGGCGTCGAATGTATGAAAGCAATGATATACAGAATCTGACAGAACTTGATAGGCTTTGCTAACGATGAACCATAATTCTGTCAAAACTTCTCATAAGCTGCCGGCCTCTGGACTCACCTGATTTCCTTGAACTTCTCCTCAGCTTCAGGAGAAGGATTCTTGTCTGGATGATACTATGGAAACTAAGCCTTAGTACAAACCAAGTAGATATATAGATCCTTCTCGTCACCTTCATAGCTTGCTTTCTGTATGCCTTCTTGAGCTCCGTATCATTGACATCGACCGCCACACCGAGCTATTCGTTCTGTGGCTCAGACTCGACGTCTTAATCGTTCAAGGCACAGCGCGCGTACCATTTCATAGTATTCAGTCTCGACTGGGGCCATTCTGAGGTAATAGTGAAGGAGAGAATATTATAGTAGAAAGTAGGAGATCGTAAATGGTTGTCTTGGCGCGTCTCCAGAAATCACTGCTGACGTAATTCACTATTGTACAGGGCCACTCCATGTAAGTAAGTATGTATGTCGGGGAACTTATGGCGATGGTCTGTAATCAAGAATATTCAACAGTAGACGAGGTATTCGAAAGATCAACTAGAGTAGCGTCAGAACCTCCAGTGTGTAACGCTTGTCACCATTACGTTCGATATAAACAATGTCTCGCATGAGTAATAACTACAATCCTGCCCCTTTGACTCCGAGACATTGGATTTGGTCCCAGACTCAACTCGCAAGTCTTGAATAAAGTATTTAACATGTTAAAGCAAGGTTGAAAGCCGTCCTCTGAATCCTCTGAATTCCAAGATTGGTGACCTTGACAGCACCAAGGTTGGGCTGGGGCACAATAGCCACTGTAAGTTCTGTATTTGACCTAAATAAAAGACAAAGTATTGTGGTGGCCACGCTGAGGGACACTGGGATTGATTAGAAACCTATAGGATACATACTGATGTGGCTGGAACGACATGCAGAGTGTTACAATAAGTGTGACGAATGTGCAAGTGAAGCAAATAATGTCGTGTGTGAATAGATTGCTGAACCCTGCTATGGAATCGCGTTGATAAAATAATGATAGTATGGTGGGTATCGCAAATGAAAACTGAACCTCGTACAAGGATCACACTTCTGTTGAAACAGAAAAACGTACGGCCTTCTTCGGCATCTGTATCTCTGTGCTAGCGCGCGGTGATGAGGAGGAAGAGGGAAGTACAGATGGCGGGGCCGAAGATATTCGCGCCCGTGGCAAAAATCGCGCCATTCTGACTTTGATAGATGACATGGGTGTAGTGAGGTTTTTTGAAGATGGATT
>QLOM01002944.1:0-16260 GCA_003313785.1 Termitomyces sp. MG148 | reverse complement strand
AATGTCTTTGCATCTTCCCTATTTTGCTGCCATTTATGTGCTTCAAGGTCATGTTGATGCTGTGTGCGCTTCAAAAGTCCATTGTAACCAAGAGATTGATTGGCCTCAAGCTTCTTCCATTCCTTTGCAGACTTCTCTATCTCCAATTGGAAATACAGCCCTTCTGCTTGCCCACCTCTTTCTTTTTAACATCTTTCTCATTAAATTCATGCAGTGAGTCATCACCATCCAACAGACTGTCATCTTCTCCCACTGACTGCAAGTCTTCATTTGAACTCAAGATCATGTTGACACCACCAAGATACCTAGAATCTGGGGCAGAAGTAATGATTTTGATGACAAGTGAGTCTTCAATGCTGTTATTATCTACAATTCCTGTTTCCAAAGTTGGAGCCATGGTCAATTTCCTGAGAGCTGTTCAGGCTTGACATGCTGATAATGTTACTTTCTTCCTATAAGCTGAATTAAGACTTGTTTTGAGTCCTCATGATTTGTTAGAGTGCTATGGGTGTAACTAATAATAAGCAAAGGATTCTTTAGAGATTACCACTCTGTATCATTCATTACTGAATGCTAGTAGTTGCAACTGTTATTTGGAGCTCATAGATTTGGTAGCAGGAAGCCAGCAAGTACTGGTGGGAAGTCATTAGGTGCTATCAAAAAGTTGCTGGACACTTGTTAGAAAGCCGCTGAATGCTGTTGAAAAGTCACTGAACCCTGTTGGAAAGTCACTAGATGGATTCTAGTTTTGTACCGTGTACTCTTGCTGATCACTGAGGGAAAAGTTTCTTGTTTATTCCAGGTTATAGTACAGTATTTATAACAAGTTTGGGAGGCAGATAGTAACATCCTGCCTCAGACAGTACTACCTTCCATCCTGCCTTCTGCTTTCCACTCTGCTTGTGGGGCCTTCATTTCCTGGCTCCTTACTCAGCTGTGAATCTTACTCCATTGCTGCTGCAGGCATCATTATTCTTGCTGTTTACTCAATTCTTCTTTCTGCAGCAAGAGCAATCACTTTCTTGTTAATTTGTTGTCATGCTCTCCATCTGCCCTTCTGGTCTGTCATGCTGTAGGAGTTTGGTTGGCTACTGCTACCGCTTTTGATACTGGAGCTTATGTTTTGCTGTTTTTGGGGCCTGTCTGCCTTCAGCACTGCTAAGCCCCTATCAGTGCACATATGGCAGCTTCTTTTTGATACTGTCATGGTATTTGGATTTCTGCCAGTGAGCATGGCTAACTAAAAAGTATAATTGTAATGAATACATCTACATTGTTATGTCTATAAAATCTGAGAAATTTCCAAAAAATTTCTGGGCCTTTGGCTGATTTGGCTACTGTCATTTTGTTGTGGTGACTAGGCAATTGGCACCATACAAAAATAGCTAAAGTCATATTACAAGAATATGCTTTGGTAGACCTAGATGTAAAGCTATGTCCATCAGAAAAGTCAACTAGAACTGCACTAAGCTTATATATTTTTCCCTACCTAATTCAATCATTCATATGATCTGTCTGCATTTCTAACTTTTGGTGGGTACTGCATTCAATGGTGAAGGCATGCACAGCCTTTTTTGACTTGAGGATTGAGTGTTGGTGCCAGATGATGGCTGAGATGCAGATATTGGAAGAGTGATGGTTGCTGAGGTGGTAGGCATGCTGTATGAGCTGAATGCACTTGCAACAGTGCAGATGGAGGTGATGAGCATTCTGAAACTTGATGTGAGGAACTCAGTCTTTTTAAAGAGGATTGTAGTTGTTGTGGAGGTGTAGAGGTCTGTTTTTCTTAGCCTGAAGTATGTGCACACAACTGGGTCTGCTTGGTCAGGGTAGCATTGACACAGAGGGTAGGCATCAGACAAAAACCATCTGCTGAGAGGCTTCAGTGGTTTTGTGGGAGTGGGTGGCTTGAAGGGAGAAATTCATGTCAATAGTGTTGTTGGTGGTGGTGTATATGTCATAACATGGCAGTTAGCATACAAAATCTTGCATATAGCGGTAGAAAGAAATTGAACTTGTCAAGTCCCTTGTAGCAGCTGGAACAAGCAACCCAAAGTAGCCACCAGAGCCTAATCCTGCAATACTTGGGGGGGTGATGGTAGTTGTAATTGTTGTTGTTGTTGGCCCAGGGTTAATTCAAGCAAAGACTCAATCATCACCAACCTCTTCAGCTTGTCACACTGGCCACGCTGATAGGGGCTTAGTACTGCTAAAGGCAGAATAGCCTCAAAACAGCAAAATGGAAACTCCAGTACTGAGGGACGATAGTGGTGGTGAGTTGAACCTCACAGCATGGCAGACTCAGAGAGGAGATGTGTGAAGCACCGGGCTGACGGATCAAGAAAGAAGTGACCGCACTAGCCATGGGGAGGCAGACCAAGTAAGCAGCAAGAACGGTGATGCCCGCAGTGGCAGCGGGGAAGTGCCTGCATCCAAATAAGGAGTAATGGAATGAAAGCCCCACAGACAGAACGGAAAGTGGAAGATGGAGCAGAGGGAGGTAATGTTTGAGGTAGGGGGCTATCGCCTGCCTCCAGAAAGTACTATAAAAACTGTACTATAACTTGGAATACAGCATAACTTTTCCCCTCAGAAATCATGTAAAGAGTACAGAGTACAGATCTAAAGGGCATCTTACAACTTTCCGACAGTGTCTAGCGACTTTCCAACAGTGTCTAGCAACTTTCCAACAGTGTCCAGCAACTTTCCGACAGCATCCAGCAACTTTCCAACAGCATCTAGTGACTTTCTGACAGCACCTTGTTACTTTCTGCTGCTGACTTCTGAACTCCAACTTAATACATACAGGTACCCTTAGCATTGGTGATACTGAGTGGTAATCACAAAAGATTCCTTGCTTATTATCAGTCACACCTATAACTTTCCAACAAAAATTCTGAAGACTTGCAACAAGTCAAAATTCTGCTTATAAGGAGATTGTGATGCTATCATATTGGAGCCCACCGCAAGGGTCTCTTCTACAGAATACCACCAGAAGCCAGAGCACAGAGACGACAAAGGGAAGCAGCAGAACCATTACCAACTCTCTTCCTGCCATTACCTATACATCCAATCCGAATCAAACTAAGCAACCCAGTACCACCAACAAGACCATACCAACCCGCAAATTTAGCGGAAGAAATAGAAGTGGCTTACCAAAGACTAACCGTCAACAACATCCCTGATTTATTCCCAAGAGAATTATCACCAGTAACACCAATCAACGAGTTCTTCTCATTTGATATTCCAGCACCAGATACACCTCAATTAACCCTGGTCCAGCATTCACAGATCATAATACACGTACCAAGAAGGATGGAGGAAAATACCGCCCTACAAATGCCAATGAGGAGCAGTGGAACAGCCCCAAAATGGAACAAAAACAAACTATGAGAACTACCACACTATTTCTGAGAATTGGAATACTTATTTTGCAACTGTCAGACTACTGACAAATGCCACAAAAAGGAATACATGGCCAGATATGTGTCATATGACACAGCAGAACTATGGACTTGCATACCACAGGTCAAGGACAACACTGGCAAACAGAACTGCCCTTACACCTATGTAGAATGGAAAGCCACCATTGTAAAATTGTACCTCACAGCAGAAGAACAGGCAAAATGGGCTGTTAACAACCTAGAAAGACATGTCACTGGAACGTTCCGTATGAGGCTAACAACATTGGGTCAGTTATTCAACTATTACCAAACATTTTAACAAATTGCGCAGTGGTTAAAAAGCCACAACAAGATTTTGGCAAACAAAGAGAAGCGGTACTTCCAACAAGGGTTCCCAATGTCCCTTTGGACAAAGGTAGCAAGGCGGTTGGAAATACTGGACCCCAACCACCATCCTGACAAACCCCACAATGTCAGCAGAGTCTACAAAGCTGGTGTGTGGATCCTCCATGGTACTGACACCAGTTTGGCACCAATGCCTGCAGCAGCGGGATATACAAGAGGCGTGTTACCAGCCTCCAGCATACAACAAGCTTGAAGCTCCGAAGCTTCACCCGCTGCTGATAGCAGGTATATCAAGAAAGAAGACCTGGGCAATATAGTAAAGTTAGCCATAGCAGTTGCTCTGGAAAAGGTGGCGGTCCCAAACAGCGGACCAGGAGGCAATCGCCTGATGGGCCAACTGCCTCTAGGGGATGGATGCCACTTCTGTGGGGAAATTGGGCATACCATGATAAGGGGGAGATACAATGTCCTAGAAGATTACATTCTGCGGGAGCGGTGCCGACAGAACACAGAAGGAAAGGTGGTCCTGCCATCTGGAGGATTTATTCTGTACAACCCCAGCAAATCCCTTTACAAGGACAGAGTAGGGACCGCTTCTTAATCTCCAACCACTATCTGCAGACCATGGGAACTGAGTTCTGACAGACTCAAAAACCCACCCAAGCAAGGAGTATTGCAGATTAGAAGTAGATAAACACTCGTAATAAACCCTTACCGCTCTATTTCAACCAACAAACCTATGTGTTGCGAGAATGCCACCGGGACCAGGCGGAAGTGCAAACAAAACACCAAGCACAACAACAGCACAAAAAATGAGAAGCACGACCAGCAGTGCATAAACAACACCAGGAAAGGGAGGAGACATCCCAAAGATGGTGAATATGGCCAAGGAAAGAAGAGAATGGCTATGGGAGAACAGCTATGTGGAGGAGGCAAACGTGCCCACCAAGCCAGAAACCTTGAAGACAATACTCTTACAATGGTCCAGACAAGCACCGGTGGGAAACAAGTTAGCAAATGGATTGAGAGCAATAGCTTACTGCATGGAGGAGGAGGAGACGAGGAAGATGGGGAGGCAGATAGCGGAAGTGGTAGAAAAAGCCATAGAAGGAGCGAGGGAGTTGTTGGAAACATTAGCAGAGGCAGCGGTCAAGACAATCAAGGAGATGGTGGATCAAGCAATGGAGGAGAAGGGAGAGTTGGAGGAAGGGGAAATCAACGAGGAGGTGAGGAGACACCGAAGAGGAGGAGGAAGGGACCAGCACACAGCGACACCAAGGCCAAGGACCTTCGCCAAAGTAACAAGGTGTGCGGAACATGAAGACATCATGGGGAGGGACTGGAACAAGACCAAGCAGATAGTTGTAGACAGAATGGAAGGAAGTGAGGGGTGGAAGGACTTAATGGAGAAGGAGCTCATCAAGAAGGTGAAGTTAGCAAAAGAGCTGATGGGAATTATGGGACAGGACTCCCCAGAGGTAAACTTCACCTCTGTCAGGAAGTTGAGAAATGGAGGAGTGTTGTATGAACTCAACTCCACAGCAGCGGCAGACTGGTTAGCAAAAAAGAATGTCCAAGAAGCCTTCTTGGACAAGTTTGAAGCAGGGGCCAAAGTAAAGGACAGGAAGTATCCCATCCTTCTGGAGTTTGTACCCGTCTCGTTGGGGGATGACCCCTGTAAGGGGAATGCTTGATGTCTGTGGAACTCCTTCCACAGAGTCGGCAATGCAAGGGGCAAGCGAGAGTCGAGCAAGCACAGAGGCAGACAAGAGTTGGGCAAGAGGCAAGCAAGGCTAACAGAGGGTCGGACGGCGCTAGATAAGCTTATGGTCGGTTCAGTGGATAGGCTAGAAGAACACTGCTATTGTTCAGCCTGGGGATATTCTATCCCACAGGCTGCCTATATATACTACATCAGTGGCTGTGCTAATACTGTTTACTAATTGGACCCCGGTATGTAAAGGAGTATGACTAACAATAATTGATGCTGAGTAAGGTCTGGGCATATGACTCATCAAGGCTGACTACTACAAGATGGAAGGGGAAAGGGTGGGCCAAGCGGCCAGTCGGATCTGCTAGGAATAGGCGTATCGTTGGACTAAGCTTGGAATAGGGTTGGACATGGTTTGGAGACCAGTCCCCTGACAACTCCACAAATGGGGTGAGAATAGCGGAGGGCACTAATGGTTTACAGCCCAGGGAATTAGTGGAGGCTAAATGGGTAAAGGCTCTGCATGCGAAGGCAAACCCCAACAAGAGGGTAGCACACCTCATTGTGTTGTGCACAAGCAAACAGGGCGCGAACCACATTATAAAGAATGGGCTGATTCTAGAGGGAAAGAGAGTCAAAGCAAAGAAACTAGATCAAGAACCATGCAGATGCCTGAAATGTCAAAGGTACAGGAAAGGGCACTTAGCTGACGGATGCACACAGAGAAAGGACACATGTGGCACATGTGCTGGTGAACACAGGACAAAAGAATGCAAGGTCATGGACAAGAGACATTTTGCCTGTGTCAACTGCAAAGCAAAGGGATGGAAACATGATCACCCCTCCTCAGCGTGAACGTGCCCAGCGTTTATTGACCTGAAAAAGAGGTTGACAGAGCGCATGCCAGAACTCAGGTACAGGTATTATTTGACAAACAAAACGTGGACATGGACATGGAAAGAGGACAACTACCAACCACTCTATGAAACACACCCAGCAATTGGGCAAGGAATCAGGACAAGGGAACCGACGCTAGGGAGTCATGGAGGAAGGTAGCCGAGAGACAAGAGGGGGCCCAAGGAAGGGGAAAAGGAGAGGAGAAACAGACTACTGAGCAGAAGCCTAACATAGACCAGACTGACTGACTACAGCTTGGCCAGGGTGAGGGAAGGAGCAAATGCCAACACAGGAGAGGCCAGAGACACTCACAACTCGCCACAAGTAGAGGAGTGGGATGTGGATGTTGAACAGCTACTGCAAGAGGCAGAGGCAATCAAAGAGAGGATTGACTGACTCACACCACCTAGAGAATGAGGAACACAACAGATAGGAACACAAATAGTGGGAGGATGCAGGAAACACTAACAATTGTACAGCAGAATCTAAACAAATCCCTTGTTGCACAACATGCAATGCTAAACTCATTGGGTGCTGGAGATGACGTGGTATGCATACAAGAACCATATTTTGACTTTAACAAAAAATCCAGGGCGACGCAAAAACGGCGCCCAGTATACCCTAAACTACATGATGAGAAAAACCCTAACAAAACATGAGTGATGATGCTAATAAACAGGGACATAGCAACAAATGCATGGACACAACTAGACGTCAAGAGCGCTGACATCGTAGCAGTGAAGATTGACATGGGGGAAAAATCAATCCAGATATTCAACATATAGAATGACTGTCATCATCCATGAAGTCTACATGCCCTAAACAACTACTTACTCAGTGACAGTGGGAGACGGCCCAGGGAATCGAGATGGGAGGATGTATGGGTGGGGGATTTCAACAGGCATCACCCCATGTGGGAGGACAAACACAACAGCCACTTGTTCACAAGGGCAAACATCGCAGCGGCCAAGGTGCTTGTTGGCCTTGCAACAAGACACAGAATGACAATGGCTCTGAGACAAGGCGTACTGACGCTCGAGGCCCAGAACACCAAGAACCTTACAAGGCCCAACAATGTCTTCATAACGGACACCCTGGAACAGGACATCTTACGGTGCAAAGCTTTACAGAGCCACCAGCAGGCAGGAACTGACCACTTCCCAATTGTCACAACATTTTACGCTGAGAAAGAGAGAGCAAGAGAAGAGATGGGGTGGAACTTCAAGGACGTCAAGTGGAGAGCATTTGAGGAGGAACTAGGGAGGCGGCTGGGAGGAATGGAGATGACGGAGATAGAGACAAGAGAGGAGGCAGAGCGGAGGCTGGGAAGGATAATGGAAGCATTGAAGGAAACAATAGAACAAACAGTTCCAGAGAGGAAGGGAATGGCATACTGGAAGAGGTGGTGGATGAAGGAGCTAACGGCAAGGAGAGCGGAGGTGCAAAGACTGGGAAGGGAGGCGGCAAGAGTGGCGCACATAGAGGGGCATCTAGCATGTAAGAGGTTTTGGAAAGCAAGAAATGAGTATGGGCAGGCAATAAGGGAGGCAAAGCAACATCACTGAGAAATGTGGATTGAGACAGTAGACAAGAAGTCAGTATGAAAGGCAAAGGACTTTGTAATGATGGACTCAACGGATGAAGGAAGAGCAAGGGTGCCAGTACTGAAAGAGAGTGGAAGGGGAGTGGGGAGGAGGAGAGAGATACAAGAGGTTAAAAACAACCAAGAGAAAGCAAAGATTTTCCACAAGAAATTCTTTTATGAGCCACCAGCAGATGACATACAGCATGCCCAGAAATTCCCACTGGATGCATTCAAGTGGAAGATAACAAATTGGGAAATACACGCTGCAATAGCCAAGCTAAGACCATATAAGGCTCCAGAACTTAGCGGAATACCAAACATGGTCCTCATGCAGACACGACACATGCTGGTGCAACACTTAGAACCCATATTCCGAGCCACTTTCATCTTGAAGTTCTACCCAAAGGCCTGGAAGGTCTTCAAGACAGTAGTAATATGCAAACCAGGGCGTGATGACTACAGCAATGTGAACTCTTACCGACCGATTGCGCTCCTTGACACGGTAGCAAAAGTCCTCTCAGCTTGCATCAAGTCAAAGCTCACATACCTAGCAGAAAAGGCAAACATCATGCCAAGGTATCAGTTTGGAGAGAGACCTGGAAGATCAATGACTGACTCACTACACATGCTCACATCCTTTGTGAAGGACACATGGAGAAACGGAAGGGTGGTGATGACTTTATTCTTGGATGTAAAGGGGGCTTTCCCCAACACAGTACCAGAGGTGATGGCGAGCGACATGTGGAGGAAAGGAGTGCCGGAGGTGGTGGATTGGTTCAGATGGAAGTTAGAAGGGAGGCAGACAGTCATAGCCTTTGACGACTACAAATCAGAAACAATTCTAGTCAACAGCAGCCTCAACCAAGGGTGCAACACATCAGGGATGTGTTATAACCTTTACAATGCTGGGCAGGTCAAAAATGTGAGATGGGGAGAAGGGGAGCTAGCGATATCCTTTGCAGATGATGCGGTGGTGGCGGTGGAGGGGGATGACTTAGAGGAAGCGGCGAGGCAGGTGGAGGACATGATGATCAGACCCGATGGAGCAGGTGAGTGGGCAAGGAACCATTTCTTGATATATGAAGTTTGGAAATTCATGGCCATAGGATTCACAAGATGCAGGGAGCCAGACCCACACAAGAAAGGGAAGCTCCAGCCCATTAAGTGACTGAAGGTGACCATAGAGGAAACATCAGTCAAAGTGGAGAGCGTGCACAAGTTCCTGGGGGTGGTGCTGGATCAAGAGCTCAGGTTCAGGGAACAAAGCAATGCTATTGCTAGGACTGGGGATGTTCCATCCACCAGTCCTACTTATATACTACATCGGATATACTATGACTACAGTATATTGACTAATAGGGCCGGTATGTACTAAGCACTAATGAGTAAGCAACAGTCAGCATGAGTAAGCCAGCCAATGACATAAAGGCCTGCTGGCAAGTAGAGTGGGTCCAAAGACCAGCTGACCTGCCAGGTGTTGATGCGAAGACAGGGATGGAGCAGGATAGGGCCGGAGCGGTCTGGATGGTGGCTAGATGTGGGTGCCAACGTCAACACAGACTAAGCAAGGCTAGGGTGGACGGTCCAAGGACCTGTCTTCTGACAACGGCGTAGTTGACATTGAGTCTACACATTAGCATTACTGTGAGCTCCTCAGTGATGACCTTGCCTTTTGCTCTTGCCCTCCTGCTCCACCCCTTGTCAGTGGCCTACCTTCTTGCCTACCAGTTGCTTGTCACTGTGCTTGCTCAACACTTGCCCCACTTAGTGGTAGGCTTGAGTAGTTGATGCGTCTGCCTGGTTTTCCACGATAGAGTGTCCTCTTACAGCTGTAAGGAAGGGAACACTGGCAGCAATGCAGATGAGAAGGCTGGCAAAGGTGAACGGAGGGACAAAAGGAGAAAACCTGAGGAGAATATATGAGGCGGTGGTAGTGCCAAGGATGCTGTATGTGGCGGATGTATGGTATCAACCAAGAATAGAAGTGGGAGGCAAGGTGGTGAAAGGAGTAAAAGGAATGGAAACCAGGATAGAGAGGGTCCAGAGACAGAGCACGCTGCAGATTGCTGGGGCCTTGAGGACCACGCCAAACAACCTGCTCAACATTCATGTAGGGATAATGCCAATCAGGATCCAACTGGAGAAGACGTGCGTACATGCAGTGGCACAGATTGCTACGGTACTGGCAATGCACCCTTTACACAAGCCAGTGCAGAAAGCTGCAAGATTTGTGAAGGAACACAGAGCACTATTACAATACATATTGAAGCTGTTGGGGTGGCATCCTAAAGACGTTGAGATGGTGGAAGCAGTGAGGAAGCCTCCAGAGTGGGTGAGTCCAGTTGCAGTCATTGTTGATGGAAGTCAAGAGGAGGTGGTCGAGAGGGAGTGGAACAATAAGGCTGACATCAGAGTGTACACCAATGAGTTGGGATACAAGAGCAAGATAGGAGCAGTGGCGGTCCTGTTCAGGGGATTTGAGGAAGCAAAGATGATGAGAAAATGCTTAGGGTTGGAGAAAGAGCACATGGTGTTTGAGGGGGAGTGTGTGGGGCAGGTCATGGGAATAGAGCTGATAAGAAGGGAAGTGAAGAGGATGAGAGGCCAGCAGAGAGGAAAGATAACAATTGTGGGAACGGACAACACAGTGGGACTGGCTGCAATAGGGGCACCAGGACCGGGATCAGGACGGTACATTGTGGATGGAGTGCTGGAAGGAATCCAGAAAGTCGGGCAGGTCAATGGACAGATGGCGCTACGCATGCATTGGACTCCCTGTCATGAGGGGATTCCGGGCAACAAAAGGGCAGATTGTGAAGCAAAGAAGGCAGCACAAGGCAATGAGACGGAGACAAAGGGAATACCGCTACTCCAGAAGCCTCTCCCAGCATCAAAGGCAGCGATACTGGTGCATCACAAAAAACGGTGAAGATGGGAAGCAGAGAAAGAGTTCATACAATCACCAAGATACCAATGACTCAAAGCGATTGATGCCAGCGCGCCAAAAGTAAAACCAACGGCGGAACTCCTGGACAGACTGCCAAAGAAACATGCTGCCTTGTTGACACAATTTAGGACTGGCCACTGCCTTCTGAACCAATACCTATTCCATTTCAAGAAAGTCGAGTCTCCAACGTGCACTATCTGCGGCAAAAGCAACAAAACTGTGGAACACTTCTTGTTGCATTGCGACGCACACAGCGCCCACCGCCGCTGCCTCCACCAGACGGTACTGCCAGGCCCTGGAGCCCTTTGCACGCTACTCAGCGATCCTAATGCATCCAAAGCCTTGTTTCAATACGTGAAAGACACAAAGCAATTTGAAGGAGACCTAACCCTCACAGACACCATGATAGATGAGGGATGCCCAAAGAGGAGCAAGAAGAGGAGGAGAATATGAGCCTAACCATATGGGGGGGTGCAAATAGCCTACTGCAGTAAGGGTAGGGAGCTTACGCTTCCTGCTAATAGCGTCACAATCTCCCTATAAGCAGAATTTAGACTCATTGCAAGTCTTTGGAATTTAGTTGAAAAGCTATAGGTGTGACTGATAATATGCAAGGAATCTTTTGTGGTTACCACCTAGTAGTGCTGACACCAAGGGCACCCATATTAAGTCGGAGTTCGGAAGTTAGTAGCGGAAAGTAACAAGTTGCCGTTGGAAGTTGCTATATGCTGTCGGAAAGTTGCTAGACACTGTTGGAAAGTCACTGGATGCTGTTGGAAAGTTGCAAGACGCCTGTTAGATCTGTACTCTGTACTCTTTATGTGATCTCTGAGAGGAAAAGTTGTTTTTATTCCAAGTTATGGTACAGTTTTTATAGTACTTTTGGGAGGCAAGCGGTAGCCCCCTACCTCAAACATTACCTTCCTCCATTCCGTCTTCTGCTTCCCGTTCTGCCTGTGGGGCCTTCATTCCATTACTCCTTATTTGGATGCAGGCACTCCCCCGCTGCTGCTGCAAGCGTCACCATTCTTGTTGTTTACCTGGTCTGTCTCTCTGTAGCTAGCATGGTTACTTCTTCCTTGATTCATTGGCCCGGAGCTTCACACGTCTCCTTTCTGAGTTGGCCGCACTGTGAGGTTTGACCCGCCACCTCTATTGCCCCTTTGTACTGGAGTTCCTGTTTTTATAGTACTTTTGGAAGGCAGGCAGTAGCCTCCTACCTCAAACATTACCTTCTTCTGTTCCGTCTTCCGCTTCCCGTTCTGCCTATGGAGCCTTCTGTAAAAGGAACACTTGACGTCTGCAGAACTCCTTCCACAGAGTTGGCAATGCAAAGGGCAAGCAAGAGTCGAGCAAGTGCAGAGGCGGGCAGGAGTCAGGCAAGAGGCAAGCAAGGCTAACAGAGGGTCAGATGGCGCTAGATAAGCTTATGGTTAGTTCAGTGGATAGGCCAGAAGAACACTGCTATTGTTCAGTCTGGGAATATTCTATCCCACAGGCTGCCTATATATACTATATTGGTGGCTGTGCTATTACTAATACTGTTTACTAATCAGGCCCTGGTATGTAAAGGAGTATGACTAACAATAATTGATGCTGAGTAAGGTCCAGGCATATGGCTCATCAAGGCTGACTACAAAACAGAAGGGGAAAGGGTAGACCAAGCGGCCAGTCAGATCTGCTAGGAATAGGCATATTGTCGGACTAAGCTTGGAATAGGGTTGGACACAGCCCGGAGACCAGTCCCCTGACACCTTTGTTCCATTACTCCTTATTCGGATGTGGGCACTCCGCTGCCGCTGCAGGCATCACTGTTCTTGCTGTCTACTTGGTCCACCTCCCTATGGCTAGCGTGGTTACTTCTTCCTTGATCCGTTGGCCCAGAGCTTCACACGTCTCCTTTCTGAGTTGGCCGTGCTGTGAGGTTTGACCCACCGTCTCTACCGCCTCTTCGTACTGGAGTTCCCATTTTGCTGTTTTTGGGGCTATTCTGCCTTCAGTGGTACTAAGTTCCTATCACCACCCAAGTCAAGACAACTTCAATATATTGACAGGATAACTATGTACAGATGTATTAGATAGAACCCAACATAGAGCAATGCTCCAGCAGGGAAGGAAAGAAAAAAAAAAGAACAGGACAGACAAATACCACCACTGCAACCTATAGCCACTGGCACACTCTTGGCAAACGCAAATCTGGACCCGGTACAAGCCAACATCCAGCAATTGGTGTTTGAAGTCTCTCCAGTGGCTCCGCAAGCCTGGACACCCTCGGCAACTTTTGCAAATGCTACTACGGACATAAGCCAACAGATCACGATGCTATAAGAACAGTTGGAAATCTTGGAGCTGTGGAAGATGGGGATTTAGCTAATTGCATTGGAATCTCGTATGATCCCTCAATTGTGTTGCACATGCAAAGTGCAAATGGGGCAATCAACGCGTTCCTAGGCTTTGCAACCAATGTTCTGTGCATATTTGATGATATAATTCTATTCTTACAGATACATGTCATACAACAACCAGCCTTCAACATCTTGCTCAGAAAACCCTTCAATGTGCTAACCAAGAGCATGGTAAAAACCCATAGCGCTGACAATACATCAATCACAATTACTGACCCCAACTCCAGTGCTATACGCATAATACCGACCTACCTGTGTGGTAGCCCACCAAGCAAGAAACACACACCAAAATATGCAACTACAGAAACCAAAGAACACAAGTGTTTTTGGACAGCATCGAGGAAGTGATTGGCGGTGATCACAGAGATGTAGCTCTGATGCTCAAATATGACCACAAGGACAATACCGCACAAATTATATCATACGCTTTAATTGATGAGATCATTCCAGAAACGGTCTCTACAAACAGTTTATCATCCAATTCCAAGCCTGTACCTACAAAAAAACCTATAAAAACCAGCTCCCAAGGAGCCTATAAAGCCACATTGGCTTACCTTTATATCACCACATCCAAACTATTCAAACCCATTGCTCCCAACAGATCAATACTGTTCACTGATGAGTATCTTTTAGGACATGCTAAAGCCATGGTACCGCTGCACCCCTGGACGACAAACACCCACAATGCAAAAGGACATCTTTGGACACCGGCAGACAAAGAACCGCAACTGCATGGGCATTACACAGGAATGGTAAAACAGAAGGGTGTACAAACAAAGAAAAAGTACAAACTCGTGGTGTTGATACGATGCTGTACAGCATTCAGAGACAGAACATGCACCAGAAGTCAAAATAAACATTTAATATACAGGCTGAAAACTGTAAGCCTCCTGGTAGCAGTCTCTACAAAGTATATTCCCAAAAACACCCCAATAAATACACAGGAAGTACAGCAGAAGGACAAGGGATCAGCTCAGAGTCATCAAATCAATAATAGTCAGTCACTGTAATGGAGAGGGGAAGCATGAGGGCTGGCAGAGGCAACAAAATTGGGATCAGATTGTGATGATCTGTATCAAAGAAGCAGATCTACTACTACCTGATTTGGCATGGCTAAATAGAGGAAGAAGGAAGAAGCATGGAATGCAGGAAAGGAATTAAAGGGGAAAAAGAAAATTTATGAATGGAAGCCAGACAAAAGGGGCAGGAGCAAATGGGGCAGAGGCCAATGGGGAAGGAAAAGCTAAGAATAGCAAAGAAGAATGATGGTTTCTGGAACTGACTGGTGGCACCAAGACAATGGCCAAAAAGGAAATAGTGGAAGCAAATAGGATCAGTGGAAGTAGGAATGGAATGGTGGAAGCAAATAGGATCAGTGGAAGTAGGAATGAAATGGTGGAAGATGAATGATGGCCCAAAATAGGAAGAACAATTCAAATAATGGGTTGACAAATGGTCTTGGTACAAGGTGGTCTGTGCACTGTAGGAAAAGTATAAATAGGCTAGGTAAATTAGAGAATAATCAGGCAATTAATAGGCAAAGGCTCAGTGATTCCCAGGGAGTGAATCACTTAGGCTAGAGTTTGTTAAAAACCTCAGAGGCTATTGATAGGCAAAGGCTCTGTGGTTCCCAGGGAGTGAATCACTTAGGCTGGAGTTTGTTGAGAACCTCTACCTTTCAAAGTATTATATATTTTGAAAAGTAACCCTCAAAACACCAAGTTTATCATCAAGCAACAGTGTGGATTTGCAGTAACTTTCTAAGACTTCAAGAAAGCCCCAGAACTATCTGTAATACTCTAACCAAGTACTACAGTGTTAAAGGTGAAACTGGTACCGGGACATATTGCGGAGGACTACTGAATTGAACGCAATATCATTGGGGACCCCCTAGCCTCAATGCCAGACTTGGACCCAAACCCGCCTCCAACGCAACCCACAGATCGTCTAACAGCGGAACAACTAGTGCAGTTCAAAAAGGACCACAATACACAATACAGGCTTCCTGTCAAAAGACAAGCTAAGGATACTTACCAATCTCATGACCAAACAGAATCAGGCTTTTGCATGGGAAGATACCAAATGAGGAAGTTTTAACCCTGTGATGTTTCTGCCAATAGTCATCCCCACCATACCACACATACTGTGGAACGAGAAGAACATTCCAATTCTGCTGGGACTGGAAGGGGAAATCATGGAACTCATATGGACAAAAATCAAGGCCAGGGTATACAAACCATCAAACTCTTCCTATTGATTGTGTTGGTTCTGCATCCTCAAGAAGAATGGCAAACTGCAGATTGTGCACAGCTTAGAACCCCTTAACCAAGTAACTATACAACATTTGCCTCCGATGACTGAGCCATGGAGCGTCTTTATGCTTTTCCATAGTGCAATGTCAACATAGGCAACCATCCGTGTCATCCATCGAGGCCTGCTCCGCTGGGAGTGCAATCCCATTAACCAGGACTTGGCAGTGCTCAAAGTCCAGTACTACTTTATTACGCCTCATGAACGGCGTACCAATAATCACATCGTAGCGGTTGAAATTCGCCACGTCAACATATTCCTGGCTGCGCAAGCCAGGCATTTGGATGGTTACGGTGGTCCTGTACTGGACCATAGCTCGACTCCCTACAGTGCCCAATTGCAGGGCCAAGGGAGTCTCCAGTTCTTGTACGGATATCCCGTATACATGTGCAAACTGGGGAGTAATCCCTGACATTGTGCTCCTGGAATCTCAGAGCATCCAAGCCTTATGGCCGTTTACCTCCACATAAGACACCAAGCACTCCTTGTCTGCTTGATTTAATGATGGTCGTTGCAGCTTACCATCAGTTTTATGAAGAGTCACTCTCTTCATCTGCACCATGGCATTGTGCTGGGGTGTACGTTCCGCCTGTCAGGGGACTTCCTTTTCCGGCCATCCCGGAGATCTCTGGGACCCTCCGGACTTCCTTTTCCGG
>QLOM01002943.1:0-13864 GCA_003313785.1 Termitomyces sp. MG148 | reverse complement strand
GTATTGACTAATAGGGCTGATATATACTAAGCACTAATGAGTAAGCAACAGTCAGCATGAGTAAGCCAGCCAATGGCATAAAGGCCTGCCAGCAAGTAGAGTGGGTCTGAAGACCAGCTGACCTGCCAGGTGTCAATGCCAAGACAGGAATGGAGCAGGATAAGGCCAGAGTGGTCTGGATAGTGGCTAGATGTGGGTGCCAACATCAACACAGACTAAGCAAGGCTAGGGTAGATGGTTCAAGGACCTGTCCCCCAACAGAAAGAGCACTAGAGCCTTTATTAGAATAGCTACGCTTAACATAAGAGGCTATAGACATGCAGGTGCTCCCTTGTCTGAAACAAAATGGCATCACATTAATCAACTAGTTAGAGACAAAAAGATTAGGATCCTGCTTGTCCAAGAAGCACACCTAACAAACAAAAGGAAAGATGAAGTGGAGAATCTTTTTGGAAGAAGATTAAAAGTATCTAGTTCTGCTGACCCTGAAGACCCATTAGAAAAGGGTGGAGTGGTGGTAGTCTTGAATAAAAACATTACTATTGTCTCAAATGTACATTGTAAAGAAATAATACCAGGTAGAGCTCTGATGGTAACAACATAGTGGCACAGAAAAGAAGTGTTGAATATCCTAGTAATATATACCCCCAATGTCTTCCCTAGAAATGGGAGAGAAAACAGACTCTTCTGGAAGGTGCTGACTGACTTCAGAAGGAATCCATAACTCAGGATAGACATAATGGCAGGTGACTTCAACATGACAGAAGATGCTATCAATAGGCAACCACAAAGAGACAACTCATCAGACTCAACGGAGGAGTTGAACAATTTCAAACGCCTTCTAAGGCTGAAAAATGACTGGAGAAACAAATATCTCAACAAAAAAGAATATACCTTCATGCAGGCATCAATGGGCTCACTGGCAAGGCTGGACCAAATCTACTTTGCAAATAAATGCAACAAAACACTAAGAGAATGGAAGACTGAACCATTAGGGATCCTTGGCACAGACCACTTCATAGTCTTGGTCTAATTGGCTCACAAAGAAGCTCCAATGGTAGGAAGAGGTAGGTGGATCCTGAAAGGCCACATACTCAAGAATAATAAGTTTAGAGCTTTTGTCAACAAAGAAGAAAGAGAGGCTCTAGAAAAAATAAAAACTAATCTAAGATCTGCTGAAATAAACCCGCAGTCTATCTACTGTACTTGGAAAAGAAACATCCTCAATATGGCTAAAGAACATAATAAGATAATTATACCAAAATACCTGTGGAAAAGAAAGGATCTTGAAAAGTCCCTCAATAACACTTGAAATAATGAGGTGTGGAGCCCAACAACTAAACAAGAAGAGATCAGAAAAGCAATGGAAAAACTTGAGAAGTTGGAAAAAGACAATCACCAAGATATAAGAAATAAAATTGTTGTGAAAACCTGCCTCAAAGGAGAAACCCTGTGCAAGTATTGGACAACCTCAAGCAAGGTGGCACAGCCACATGATATGATCCACACATTGAGGAAACCAAGGAAAACCCCAGATAATACAGAAGAATATGAGGAACACTCAGAAAGAATGGCAGAGCTTGCAAAAAAATACTACAATAACCTACAATACCAGAGAATAGAAGCATCAGAGAAAACTAGGGAGGAGATAACTAGGAAGGTATTAGGAACTATACATACATTGACTTTGGAGGAACAGAATAAAGAACTAGCAGATTTTATTGCCCAGGATAAGGTGGAGGAAGCGTTGAAATTGTCAAAGAATAATTCTGCCCCAGGAATAATTGGCCTTCTCTACAAACTCTGGAAGTCATTCCATGGTCATTATCAAAACAATGAAAGACTATGCAAGGGAGTAGAAGGAGGAGAATGCCTTTTGATATCCTCAGCATGCTGAAAAAGGTCTACAGAAACATTCAAGTTTACAGGATAATCAAAAATTCTGATTTTGCAGAAAGTTGGATGTGCCCTCTGTATAGAAAAAATGACAAAACAGACATTGCAAACTATAGGCCAATTATGTGCCTTGATACAGACTATAAAATCTTCACCAAGATTTTAGCAAACCAACTAGCAAAGGTAATAATGGATTTCATCCATCTAAGCCAGGCCAGTTTTATTCCAGGAAGAAGCATCATGGAACAAATGAAGTTAATCTGTATGATAATCCAATATGCGGAGGCCATGGAGGAGAATGGTATGATTATAGCATTAAATCAAAAGAAAGCCTACAATAAAATTGACCACAAATACCTCTGGAGAACCCTAAACACATTTGGCCTACCTCTCTTGTACATAGAAACAATAAAGTCACTGTATAATAGTGCTGATTTGAGGGTCATGATAAATAGTTGTCTCAGCTCACTATGGAAAGTAACAAGGGGAAGACAGGAAGATCCGCTGTTGTGTCTTTTGTTTGACCTAGCCATTGAACCACTGGCAGCTTCACTGCATGAATCCAATCTGAAAGGCTACAAGATCCCTGGTAAAACAGAAAGGCTGATAGCAACTCTCTTTGCCAACAATCCCACAACTTTTCTGTCCACTGACAACAATCTCATGGCCCTTGAGTCCATCCTTAATGAATGGTGCATTGCTTCAGGAGCAAAGTTTAATACCTCAAAGACTGAGATCATACCTGTTAGTTCTGAAGAATTCAGACAAGCCCTCATTAGAGAGCAAAGATTATGTGAGAATAGGAATAGAATCTTGGATAGTATTCATATAGCAGAAGACAGTGAAGCAATAAGAATTCTTAGTGCATGGTTCGGAAACAAAATAGATATGGAGCCCCCTAGACCAACACAATGGAAAAAATAGATAGAAGCCTGAACAATTGGGAAAAGAGCAACTCTACTATGGAAGAAAAAAGGCATATAGTTCAGATGGTAGTCACAGAAATGTCACAATACCTCACCCAAGTCCAGGAGATGCCAAAGCATGCTGAGGTGTGCTTGAGCAGGCAGGCAAAGAGTTTCATGTAGGCAGGTAAGTTCTTGCAGGTAAATGAACAGATGCTGTTCAGGAAAAAAAAAAGAAAGTAGCAGAGGCCTAGTAGACATAAAGACAAGAAACAAAGCCATCGACATAATGTGGCTAAATTCTTACCTGAATTTTAGTTCAAACTGCCTGCTATGGGCCTTAGTAGCAGATGCACTGATGACCAAGAACATGCCTAAATTGGAAGAGAAAGTGGATCCAAGAATTTGTATGAATCCCTTCCTGCAAACATAGAGGACAAAAGTTTCAAACAGAGAAGGAATCTGCCAGAACATTACAAAATTGTTCAAAACAGCAAAAGAATTTAATGTAAGGCTAAAAGGAATAAACCCTGATAAAGAAATAACAAGAAGCATCCCAATGTGGTATCACACAGAAGTGGATGCTAAACTGCACTGCTTAAACAATGGTTGTATCGTGGACTGCCTAAAATCAAAACATAAGATTTTAACAGTTGGAGATGCAGTTGATCTTAGAGTGCAAGACAATGAGTTCCACTGGGGTCAGAATGTACATGTGAGAACTGCACAAAAATCAAAGCCAAAACAGGTTGTACCCACCCCTTCCTATGCAAGAATAAGACAAGGAAAATGCTCAGCACCCTACCAGATAAGTGGGACCCACAAACCACTCAAAATGACAGAGCAGACGTTGAGGAGAGGACATCAATATAAACATCAAAACTTTTGTCCTCTTTGTGGAAACCAAGAGCCCACTGGCTAATATGTTCTGTATTTTCACTACAGGTCAGAAGTGTGGCAAGAGGTGGAATAGAATTGAGAATGTCCTCCCTAGAGAAGTGCAAGAGGTGTCTGTAGTAGGAGCTATGAACAACAAGGATTCTAGACACAAGAGAAGAAAAGTTGGGGCTGGAGTAACTTTCAGCAACAATGAAGCAAATAATACAAGCAAAATGTGGATGAACATGGGAAAAAAAAACACAAGTAATACAGTGATGCTGATAGAGATCCTCATGGCTTTAAAGTCATCTGATGCAAGAATCCCTCTGCACCTGAACATTAGATCTAGCAAAATAGTAAATCTACTAACAAAGGACCTGATGAAGGTAGAGGATGCCAGTTTCTTAGATGTACAAGATGCAGGTATTTTTCAAGTAGTGATAGGGCGCCTAAGGATGCATAAAGCAAGAATCACTTTCAAGGATCTCTCAGACAAAGAGGAGTCCAACCTAGAAGCTTTAGCATCAGCTTTGGCAAAAAGGGCTCTTAACAGAGACAGACCTATTACTCTCCTCCCAATCCTCAAAGAACTGCATCTGACAGGGGCAAAACTATCCAGGATGACCCAAGTGAGAACATATGCAATGATTAGAAAAGAGGCAGTAGTCCAAAACAGGACTACTACTAAAAAATGATTAACAATATAAGAAGAAGTGTGAAACAAGACTATGAAAGAAGCCCCAATGTAGCATGAATATGGAAGGGAATAAGGAACAAGGACTTCTCAAAGAAGATACAAGTGTTCCTCTGAAAGTTGACACACAATGCATATAAAGTGGGTACATACTGGCAGAGACTCTTGATGAACTAGAAACTTCAAAATAGAACATGGTGCAAGCATGACAGAGAAGAAAACACAATGGAGCACATCCTGATGAAGTACAAATGTCTTAGTCAGGGAGTAATCTGGGATCTAGCAAATGAATTATGGAAAACCAGGACAAAGGAAGACCTACCACCTATGAGTACCAGTGTCATCATAGTAAGTGCAATTTTAAGCAACAGAGTCAGAAGGAAGAAAAATAACACGCTGTGTTTATTCAGAATCCTGATTATCAAGTCTGCCTATCTGATATGGGTACTGAGATGCAAAAGAGTCATGCATAATAGAGATGACCCCTACAGCAAGGAAAAGATCACAAATAGGTGGTGGAGTATGGTGCGTGCTAGGATAGAACTAGATATAAGAATGTCTGACTGAATGTGAGGTAAAAAAAACTCTTAAAAAACCATAGTAATAGATACATGGACAGGTACTGGGCTCAGGGGGAAACCTCTGCTCCCTCAGAGGGGGCATGGCAGGGTTTTAGTGGGTAGTAGGCTTATGAGAAGGTTAGGGGTAGGATAAATACCCATATAGGGCCAGGAGCCCCACATAGTGTGTGTAAAGGCATTTTCTTGTGGATTTTTCTCTAGCTGACCATTATTGGAACTTGGTTTGAACCCTGGGTGCTTAGCAAAGTGGGTGAATAGGAGGCACCTTTGGCATCAGTCAATCCACTGAAAATGCTACTCCAAAAAAAAAAAAGGTTGGGTACTGCATGACCACAGCGGCTGTGGAGTGGCCTATACTGAGAATCATAATGGATCAGGCAAGTGAAGGAGAGGGTTGCCTAGAGTTAATTCAGGCAAAAGATTAGATCACCATCACTGTCCTACTATCACATCTCTTTCAGTTCTCTTTCTCATATCACACCATTATTTCAATTTGATATATTACTGCAAGCGCCAGTCACAATGACAAAGTCATCTCACACTGCAGGTACATATTACTTTCATCTCACCTACGTTGTCTCACACTGTGCTTGCAGCACTTGCTTGCCGATCTCATTGCATCATGCATTTTATCCCCACCCACCATCCCTATTCATACTTATTCATTCTACATATTACTCACTACTTGCTCAAATTATCAGTCCCTTGTAGTTAGCTTGAGTTTGGCTCCTTCTCCCCATCAGTGGAGGAGCTGACTTGAGAACCTCTCAGACTCAGAAATATTATTGTTTCTCATGCAACACTCGCAAAAACATTTAGCAAGATGTCTCCCTCAATCGCTCTCAATCCTTGCCTTGAATTAACACATGACAGAGGGATGAAAATGGGCCCCTTAAGATGAGAGAGGATAACACATCACCCCATTGGAGTCCTGACATTGGTATGGTTGGCAAGCATACCTTAGATTGCCCTGGGAAGGAATGCTTGAATAGTAGAAAGGAAGGTTGTATGCAAGTGCTGCAACGTCAAAGTCTGTCACAACCCACCCCCGGGCCTGAGCCCCGGGCCCGGGACCACACCACACACCCCAGCAAACACCCCTTGCACGACCTCGACTCAGGACGAACTCTACAAACACCCAATACGGTCATCACATCATACCCCGGTCGACCCTGACGTTCCCCCTGGACACCCCACGGACACTACCAATGACCCCCAGAGATCCCCGGTGCAACAGTGCGGCGACCCACACAACATCCGACGCATCACGCATCATTCAACGCATCATGCATGATTGCTTCATGCCACGCTTCATGCCACGCATCATGCATCACCCTGCACATCAACCCACGCATCATGCTTTGTCCTGCATCAACTCCCGCATCATGCCTCATCGTGTTCTCTCGTCACGCCACATTCTCCCTCACGCGGCGCCACTGCGACTCCCAAAGCAACAGCGCCACTCCCATCCAATACCCGTGGTTTTCCTTTGTCCTCCTAGGTGCTCCGGGACACCACCAGAACTCCAGAGCAGCCCCCAGACCCAGAACCGGGACCCTGGACCTGCCTCATCATGTAGTCAGTATATAAGCCCCCCCGTAGCACTAAGTATGGTAGTCTTGATATTGCCCATATTCCCTGGTTTTCTTCTCGTATCGCTCCGGCCTCGTAACTTCACCTCATACTCATCTCCACTCTATAGTCTTGTACTCGTCTCCATTCCTATAGTCCGTATTTGTCTCTACTCTCTCGTCTTGTACCTGTCCTTGTCTCTATTTACTCTCTTAATTCCATCTCCTTTGCTCATCCGTCTCTTTCCTTCATTCTTGTCTCTGTCTCGAGTTTCTTTTTCCCTTCCCTTCTCGCATTTTGATCTCTTATCTTATCCGGCCTGCATTCTCCACTCCCCTGAGTTCAGTTCCGCACCTGTCAAACCCTAAACTGCCTATTCGCCTATCGGTCCCTTGATTTCCCCGAATAGTCCGCCGCCGGCATGCCACCCATCGCGCCGTCTAACCCAAACTTCCTCCAATAGAACCTTCTCGTCCGGCGCTCGCCCCTTGCTCGTGCCAACCCCGGAACACTTTGTCTGATCTCCCTACGCTCCTGGCGCACGTCACCTCATCCTGGCGCCTTCTTCCGGCCCTCTCTAGGTCCCGGCATGTCCGTAGCTGTCCGAGTATCTTTGGTAAGGCCTCGCCCAGAATTGCTGAGCCCCCGGGTCAGCAGAACCTGACAAAGTCCATGTAACCTGTAACCATGGAATAGGCTCCATTTGTCAAGGATAGGGACTTGAGAGCTGACCATAGAGAACAAAAAAGAGAGCCATGAATACAAAAACGCTGACCAATGAAAGACACACAACAAAAAGACTGGAATTATAGCCAACAACGGTAGCATAACATAGTTTATGTAATTACATAATGTACACTATGCACCTCTTGCTACACCAATCTTTGACACCCCCCTACTGAATTGAAGTCCCTCCCCTGCTCAACCAAAACTTCATTACATGTTGAGACGAGTCTTGCTGTTCTGCCATTCTTTCTTGTTCATGCCTAACTGCTGCCAATGTTCATGTTCTGTAGTTGCATGGGTGAGCAAAATCTCTGGTGGACATAGCATGAATAGACTCATCATTGTCAGGGTCAGAGCTGTTAGAGTTGGAGGCAACATGTAAATCATGAGAAAATTTTGTAGCAGCAATGTCAGAGTCAGAGGTAGATGAGGAGCATTTGCAATGATAACAATGTTTCTTGGCTGCACAAATGACCTTGTCTTTGATCTTTTGAGGCATGTCTGCAACACATCAAAGGGAGCGGTGTCCAGGAAGACCACAACAATGGCATGCGTCCTTGCTCTGTGAGTGGAGCCAGTCATATCTCTGTGGTCCCTCATCATCTGAATCAGCCTGAGTGACCTTCCTGTTCTTTTTTGTCCTACCATACATTGCCACAACTTCCTCTGCTGCGTCTGAGTTGAGGGTGGTTCATGTGTCCTCTTGATCATTAAGAATCTTCTTTACAGTAGCCAGAGTAGGCTCATCTGCCTGAGTTGTGAAAAGAGTGCAAACAATGGAGAAGTTGGAATGAAGATTCATGAGGATGGAGTCGACCACATCAACAGTAGCAGGAGCATGGCCAAGAGCAGTGAGGGCCTCATAGACAGAGACAATGTCCTGAATGTATACTGAGACTGGTTTTTCAATGTCATGAATGGGATTATTGTTGAGGCATGACTACGTTGATGCAAGGCCAGTTACAATATTATTCACTTCTTGATTCATTTGTTACACTATGTATATTTTCTTTTTGTTACTACAGATCAAACCTTATTTTGATTGCACAAAATTTTTTAATACACAAAACACACCCTTAGTTGTTTGCACACTGTTGTGTCAAGCACTAAGGGTGTGTAGCCTACTTAATCATTCAATTACTCCCATACTCATTTGTTCTTGTAGCTAATTATACTTTGTATTACTCTACAGGTTAATACAGTTGTTTGCACACTGTTGTGTTGAGCACTAAGGCTAATTATACTTTGTATTACTCTACAGGTTATCGGGTCCTGCTCCTACTTCCAGTCAAAATACAAGACATGAAAAAACAACTCAAACACACACTACCAAAAATACATCTAAGACACAACTCTACACCAATTAAAAATGACTACTCTAAGCTCTGCAAACCCACCTATCTTCCTCAAAAATCTTCAGTTTGACGGCACCAACTTTGGACAGTTCAAAAAGTAAATTATCATTGTGGCACGTGCTCAAAGAGCATGGGGATACTTTGACAGCACAATCAAAAACCCAGCTAGCAAAGATTTCATCAAAGTCAAACCAGCTACAGCAGGTACTACCCAGGAAGATCCCACCAAAGGTGAACCAGGTACAGCCAGCGCTACCCAGGCTACAGAATGGTCGTCTTTGACCCCATTGGCAAAAGAGTGGGATGTTCGCAATGCCTGGACACTGGCCCTAGTCATCTACAACTGCAAAAACCCAGTTGGCTTAGGCATTAAGATGGATGACACAGCAGCCAAGGCTTGGGAGCAGCTCACCACAAATTATGGCACTGTATCTAAACTTGCTGCAATGGGGCTGAAAATTTATTACGTGCCACAATGTTTGCTGACAAAGGAGATTTCCCAACTCACATCAGAGATCTGCATACCAAATGGAAGGAGGCAACCAAAAAAGGTGCGACAATCAGCAATGCCACATTCAGGACAATAGTCATGAATTTCTTACCCAAATTCTGGAATGTTGTTGTTGCTAGTCAGTACACTACAAAAATGTCAAATGATCTGATTGCTGGACTCACCATACATTGGGAATGCTTAAAGGCTCAAAAACAGACAAACTCCTTGGTCACAGCACTTGCAGCCCTCCACAAGACCTCAGAGACTCAAACTTGTCTATACCAATCCTAACTGTAGATGCATGGAACACTTGCAGAAGAACTGTTATTGGAAAGATGGAGGGAAGGAGGGACAGTGCACTAGCCACACTTGCGAATCAAAATGCCAATGCCAAAAACATACTAACAGCCAACTTAGCAATTACAACTGCTATAGATGACACACCACAAATTACGTATACTCTAGCCATGCAAGTCATACTCTGCAAAACTGGCTCAAAAGCTATTGAGACAAACCCACTGAATCTTTATGCACTCTAGATCAACACCTCCATCCCAACCTTTGCTGATTCAGGCACCAGTGATCACTGCTTTGTCAGACGTGAAAACTTTGCAGAATATACAGAACTTACACAGCCAAGGGAAGACAGAGCTGTGATGCAGAATGGTATCTTCTGTATTATAGAACAGTGTAAGGGTGACCTCTGGAGGCTATGACTCAGTCACACAGCTGGCAGAGGAAAATCCAAAGTATATATAGGTAATACAACCATAACTACTCACCTGGCAGAGGAAAATCCAAAGAGAACAAGTCTAGGGATTCCCTATGCCAGGAGTGATGCTTCCAAGGCTCCAGAAGCATGGGAAGTAACTGTATAGCATGACAAAAGCCACAATAAAATTTATAATCTAAAAAAGGAAAATCTCCGAAAATAATCAAAAACTTAGAAATTGCTATTGCCAGAGGTCATGCACATGTCTCATGTGACTTGCTTAGTAATTTGGAGGCTAGCCTCGATATGACTAAGCCTCTGGATGCTTACTAAGCCTCTGAAAGCATTGGCTACACCCGTTTGAATGATAACTAAAGAACCAGAGCACCTCAAGGGCTGGGAATAGTACTAATAGATAGTGTTGAAAGAATAAAAGCAGTAAAGTACAGAGTGACAGCAGAAATAAGGAAATAAATAGAGGAAGAATGAAGGAATAAGGAGTGAAAGAAGAGAGAAATGAGGAGTCCCCTGACAGACAGGGAACAGTCAAGAAAAGAATCCAGACCAGTCAGGGTGCCCTAGAGCTTGTGTTCCACAATGTCCTACACACACCAGACCTATCCGCAAACCTTATATCCATTGGACATTTTGATAAGGCAGGATTTACAGTTACATTTGCCAAGGAGAAGGTAGTATTCTCCGACCCTGATGGGAAGGAAGTACTAACTGGATAAGATGCTGACAGCATGTACATACTGAAAGTCCTTAATGCGGACCACACACAGTCAGGGCCATGGTGGCGTCATCCCTTGACAAACCTGTTGATCTTGACGGCTAGCACAGGCAGTTCTCACATGTAAGTGTTGACAGTATCAGGCAACTAGTATAAAAGGGGCTAGTTGACGGCATCAGGGTCAAAGAGGATCTAGAGGTAAAAGGCCTGTGCAAGGACTGTGTGTATAGGAAACATGTAGCCTAGCCCTATGATAGCATGCACAAATGCAAAAAAAGCCCCAAATAAGTGTGTTTACCTAGACTTATGGAGCCCTGCTACAACACAATCCATAGGCAGCGCCACCTACATGATGATTGTTGTTGACAGCTATACCTCCCATCTAGCAGCATATTTCTTGTCTAGGAAGGATGCCCCCACTACCCTAAAGGCCCTAGTACTATACCATGCAGAGTTTGAACAGCAGAAAGATCAGAAGCTGCTGGCGATCCAAGTAGATGCAGGACAAGAATGGGTAAACAAGTTGTGGTAAGAATACTGTGGAAAGCATGGGATAATACTCAACATTACTACACCATACGCCCATGCTCAGAATGGCCTTGCTGAGCGCTCAATACGCATGGTGATTGAAGGTGTATGTTGTATGTTGGCTGAAAGCAGCCTACCCAAGGACTTGTGGGCAGAGGCTGGTGTACACACGCAACCATTTCTCCTTTGCACACCAACCTAACAAAGTTCCTGAAGAAGCATGGAGCCACAGAAGACAAAATGTGGCTCATCTTTGACTATTCAGGTGTGTTGCCTTTGCCAAGGTCCCAGAGGAGCTGGTAAAGTCAAAATTGGATGTGAGGTCAGTCAAATGCATCCTGGTGGATTACTCAGTCAGTGGTTACAAATTGTTTGACTATGCAACCAGAACTATCATTAATCTCATGATGTGATCTTTGATGAGGGCACAGAATATAGACTGCTTGACATATTTGAGAATGACAACAACCTACTTGCCTTAGCCAATCCTGCTCCTCAGATTTGCAATCCTAGACTACTTACTCCCTGCCAGCCAACTGCTCCAAGGATACACAATGCCAGTGCACCACTTTATATGAGGCCTACCAAGGCTATGCCAGATCTCAAGACAGACTCTGAGATTGGCACCCAAGCCACAGCTACAACACCGCCACTTGTCCAAGCTGACCCAGACACTGAGCCTTAAGAACCACCTCCTCAACCTGCCTAATTACAAAGACCTGAACGCATTCATGAACAGACAACTAACTGCACAACGACACATTGTGCCCAGGATACCTTTGCTTTCCCAGCCCTTCTTGACAATGCCTATGACCCAAATGATAAGTTCTTTGTCCCAAGAACATTTGACAAAGCCATGCGCAGACCAGACCTATGGAAACCTGCGATGGATGAGGAACTATGAGTCATGAAGAAACAAAGTGTGTTCCACATGGTGGATGTGAAAGATGTGCCAGAGGAGAAGAAGGTCATTGAGTGTCATTGGGTATACGCAGTGAAATACTATGCGGAGGGCAACATTGTGAGGCAGAAGGCCAGGCTAGTAGCAAAGGGCCATTCACAGATTGTGGAGGAGGACTATGAAGAGACGTATGCGGTGGTGGTCAGGCTGAAATTGATATGCATATCGGCGGCTGTGGCAGTACAGATGGACTGGCACATTTGGCAAGTAGACTTTGTATCTGCATACTTAAACAGTGTCTCTGACTTTCAGATATACATGAAGGTTCCACAGAGTTTTCCAGGAGGAGAGGAAAAAGTCATTGAGCTCAGGAAGACCCTGTATGGACTGATGCAGGGTGGACACAATTGGTTCTGAACACTAGATAGGGCATATGGAAACCTTGGCTACCATACATCCTGCATAGACACTTGCATGCATACTAGGGGGAACACACAATTACCAACACGTTCAACAACAATGTTTTTGGTGTCTCAACTACCCTGCAAGGAGCCAAGCAAGCAAAAGCTGAGTTATCCACCATTTACAACATTAAAGATCTGGATACTCTGTCATACATTGTTGGCATGGCTATCAAATGACATCCAGATACTGGTGCAATAACATTATCCCAAAAAGCCTACCTCAAACGCGTACTTGAATGGTTTGGCATGTTGAAGTGTAATCCACATGCCACACTGTTGCCTCCAGGTATTCAACTCATGACATCCATGTCACCAAAAACCAAGACTGAACTCAAATTCATGGCTGACAAGCCATACCAAAAACTACTGGGCTCACTTATGTGGGCTCAGGTTGCTACATACCCAGATCTATTATATGCCATTGGACTACTCGCTAGGTTCCAATTGAACCTGGGACTGGCCCACTGGAATGCACTACAGTATGTTCTGGAGTACATGAAAGGAACTCTTGACTACAAAATCACTTACTTGAGATCCAACGACACAAATGCAAAACCAATTGGATATGTGGACATGGACTTCAGGAGAGACTTAGACACAAGGAGGTCAACAGATGGTTATGTGTTTATGATGGCCAGTGGAGCGGTATCTTAGGGCTCAAAGAGGCAAGCAACAGTAATGTTAAGCACTACTGAGGCTGAATATATTGCTGCAATGCGCACCACATAACAAGCCCTCTGGATGCACAACTTTCTAACCAAAATCAATGTCCCTCAGCAGCTCCTAGTGAACATTCACGTCAATAATGAATCCTCAATTGCATTAGCCAAATCTACAAAGGGCCACTCATGTGCCAAGCACATCAATATCAAGTACCATTACATATGCAAGCACATCCATGATGGAAACATTACCCTCACCCATATCCTGTCCACCAAAAATATCACCAACATGTTCACTAAGCCCTTTACATGCATCACTCACAAACACCTTGTTGGTTTAGTGGGTCTTTGAGCTACGGTGTCCAACTTGTCAGGGGGAGTGTTGAGGCATAACTATGTTGATGCAAGGCCAGTTACAATATTATTCACTTCTTGATTTGTTTGTTACACTACGTTGATAACGTCACTAACTTCCTATAAGCAGAATGTTGACTTTTGGTAAGTCTGTTATTTTTAGCGAGCTATAGGGGGTGACTGATAGTTGGCAAAGAATCTTTCGAGGATAACCACCGGATTGCTCTAAGTCGCCCGTCTGAGCGCGCGACAGAAGTAGCTGTTGGTAGGACGGAAGCTTGTTGGCGGAAACTTCTAGCGGTTTATTGGGACGTTTATGTTTTCATGGTAGACGACGGATTGGTAGAAGCGCGGTAAGAGAGAGAACGCTGTCGGAATCGGTGACGGAAACGCTGTTGAATACGCAGGA
>QLOM01002942.1:0-13787 GCA_003313785.1 Termitomyces sp. MG148 | reverse complement strand
CATGCAGCTCTGGCATGTGACTCGGTATCTACCGGATCACATGCAGCTTATTAGGTAAGCTAGAGCAGACAGAACCAGTAAAGAAGGTAAGGGAGCACTATACTAAAGGTAAAAGGTAGACAAGAAAGGAAAAGAAGGATAAAAAAAGGAAATAAAGAACAAGAAAAGGAGAGAGATGAGGAGTCCCCTGACAACCGGGGCCTGATTAGTAAACAGTATTAGTAATAGCACAGCCACTGATGTAGTATATATAGGCAGCCTGTGGATAGAATATCCCCAGGCTGAACAATAGCAGTGTTCTTTTGGCCTACACACTGAACCTACTGTAAGCTCTCTAGCGACGTTCAACTGCTCGGTTAGCCTTGCTGGTCCCTTGCTTGACTCTTGCCTGCTTCTACGCCTGCTCGACTCCCGCTTGTCACCAGTGCTCGCTGACTCTGTGGAAGGAGTTCCGCAGATGTTAAGCGTTCCCCTTACAGGTTGTTCAGCCTCCTACACTGTCCGCCCTTCTAGCCCACAGTATTCAGCTCTATTCCCTACTATGTCTTCTGACTCTCGGTCTCCCTCTACTCCTACGACTCACACCCTTACAGTGGCACCCTCTGCTTGCCCTTCCACCCTGGCCTCCGGTACGCCTCCTATTCTTGGGACGGGCCCTGCCAAGACGCCTCACTGGACTGCCGACTGGTTCTCTATGATGCAGCAAATGCAGCTGACACTCGCCGCCCTCAAACGCAGACTAGCCGCTCTAGAGAGTGGACATGTGGTCACCGCCACCTGAACCACCAACAAGCATAGTAACGCTCCGGTTGCCCATTGCTCTGCTCCTCCTGGCCGCCCTAAGCCCTCCGAGTCCTCCAAAACTCCTACCACGCCCCCCTCTCGTAATCCCCAACGGGTCCCATGCTCTACTTCTAATACTCCCCTGGCTGTCCCTCCTGCTCAGGATCTTTCTCCTACTGACGGTAAAGTCCCTCGTTACGAATGTGCTCTGGAGCTCCCCGACTCTCTAGTTGCACATGTTGTTGGACATCAGGGGCAGGGCCTTAAACAAGCCCATGACCTGTCCGGCTTTCGGTTAGCTGCCTTCACGGTTGGTCCAGCTGGTGGTGAAGGCCAACGTTTTGTTACTATCTAGGGCACTGACCAGCAGATTGGTGAAGCCCTTGTTGTTTTCGAAAAGCACATCGCTAAGAAGCATGTGCGCGCACTGTGGAAGCAGCAATCTGGCAACGCTGTGCTGGCCCCTTCTAAGGAACCCGCCTTGTCCACTCCAAAACCTAGAGGAGGGGCTGATGTCAGGGGACCAGTCTCCGGACCACGTCCAACCCTATTCCAAGCTTAGTCCGATGATACGCCTATTCCTAGCAGATCTGACCAGCCGCTCAGCCCAGCCCACCCTTTCTCCTTCCGTCTTGTAGTAGTCAGCCTTGATGAGTCATATGCCCAGACCTTACTCAGCATCAATTATTGTTAGTCATACTCCTTTACATACCGGGGCCTGATTAGTAAACAGTATTAGTAATAGCACAGCCACCAATGTAGTATATATAGGCAGCCTGTAGGATAGAATATCCCCAGGCTGAACAATAGCAGTGTTCTTTTGGCCTATCCACCGAACCGACCGTAAGCTTATCTAGCGTTGTCCGACCCTCTGTTAGCCTTGCTTGCTTCTTGCCCGACTCTTGCCCACCTCTGCGCTTGCTTGATTCTCACCTGCCCCTTGCATTGCCAACTCTGTGGAAGGAGTTCCGCAGACGTCAAGCCTTGCCCTTACAGCAACAGTGACTGCCATAGACTCTACCACAAAGATGCTACTTCCAACTATCACAGAAAAAGTGACTGCAGACTCAACTACAAAGACGCTACTTCCAAGTAATACAGCAACATTGACTGCTACAGACTCAGACACAAAGACACTATCTTCAACTGTTACAGCACTAACTGACACACTTTTCCACTCAATGCTGTGAGAGAAACCATCCATGCAAAAATCATATGATAACAATTGAACTAAAACAGGTCATCCACAACCACCTCAACAACATCAACATTCATACCTCCCACAATACCTGCTTTTGCCATGTAGGTCTTCACCTCATATGATATTTGATACCATTAATCAAGCCTTTGTTTAGGAACAGTCCAGCCGCAGCATCTGTGGCCCTAATGAGTTCAATGGCAAGCTCGTGCCCAGTCATGGCATCCCTCATAGTCGGCCTTGTTGCAATTTTATTCCTTTGATACAACTAGAACCATTGACTCCATCTCTACTTGTATTCTGCTTCTCATATAGTGCTTTTGCTTTTGTATATTTTGCTTGAGAGACTCCATTTATTTTATGAGCTTTTCTTGATGACTATGGACTGGGGCCACACCGCAACCTATCTCCTCTCAAAATGGTAATCCTTTAGACAGCTATCTTGGAGACATATGGCTTAGAACTGTCAATGCAGACCCCAACCTAAATAAGATTTTCCTGGTCTGGTTTGTATCTCCAATTGATCTCCCAAGTCATCATGATGTTTGATAATCTTGGTCACAACTGTTTGATCCAGCAATGCCTTCCATCATATGTGCAATGTGCTTCTGGCATCTTGAGCTCTACTCTAACTGTTCAGATATTCAGACGTTCAACGTTCAAGTGTGATAAGGTAATCTCAACATGATTCTTCAAAGCTGACAATAACTAAGCAGATCTCCGAGTGCTCTCCTGCTTATTTGAGCATCAGAGGATATTTTCAACCCGTAGCTCATGTGATATTTTCTGTTATAGTTGTCATCAATAATTCCCCTCCAGCTTCCAATGGTATTGGAACAGTTATAGCGCGCTGTCTGTTGATTAACACACATGACAACTGCAGTACAGTCTTTTGTCTTTACTGAGGGAATGTAACATCCACTACAACTTGACTCCCACCAGCATCGACGACTGTGTATCACAGTGACAACTTTCTTTTCTTATACTCAGTGTCAACCATTGCCTATGCCAATTTTAAACACTTGAGCATTCAGTATCATTGTCAAGAAGAAAGGCCATCACCATCATGGCCAGCCTGTCCACAAATGCTAAATTATATGCTATGAAATGCCTTTTTCATGAACCATTCACTCCAAATTCAGGTGTCAAGGGTGGCTCCAAAGTAATTTTGGTTTTATGGCAAATCATTCATGCAGCCTACATTGATACCAGTGCATAAATGGTTGTCAATCTGTATTAAACATTGTCAGTCTTTGTAGGCCTGCAATATTTCCCCCTGGATAACTTGAGTTCTTCCTTTCCTGAGTCCTCAACTGAATTGGGATGCTGGGACTGGGACTTTTGTGGTATCCTTGTCCTTGTAACACAACAAATTTTGAAATTGCATGAAGTTTTTTGATTCCTGGATTGAGTGCTTGAGTATTCAACTTCTACTTTTGGATAAACAAAGATGGGCTGAAATCGCTATGATTCATGATTATCTCTATTGTTGTGGGCCATCTAAGTAAGAATATCAATGGTCAGCTTATGTTGACGCTTTCAATGTGTGCCTTTGAACTTGAATGGACTTCTATCTTATCTTGTAACAAATCTGTGCTCAATTCCTCATATGTATAGGTGTGGGTGCGGCTCAGTCAAACATGCACATAGCAGTTGCTAAGTACAGGCAAGATGATCAATTGCCATCTTTGTGGTATAACACAATGGCATTACATAACTGTCTTTGGGTACCGACCATACACATGTTGACGCCAAGAAATTTCCAGACTTGGTCCTTAGATTTGGCTTTCAGCCTCAGGCTTGACTCTCAGCATGTTTGATTTTCTCCCCAATAGCTGTCTCAAACTCCCTATGCATGTGCATGTCACTGTTTGCTTTCCCCATAGATTGCTATTTTGCAGAACCCATCCAAAGAAAAACTCTCAATGCCAAGGTATCCGATGTTGATGAAGTTCAGGACTGTCAAAAAGTGCAATTTTCAAATTGTGTTCCTGAAAGATTCTTATCAGCCCCCAACTACAAATTTGCTCTGGATCAGGACTCTGAAAAAAAAAACATTCCCAGTTTATTCCTTCCCAGACTCAAACCATGTTCAACTTGAAGACCATATCAATTGTTGTTTTCTTCCTTTCTCTTACCTCTGGCATCCAATCTATGTATGCTGAGAACGTAGGACGTGGAACTATTCTGGCTCTGCTCCATGGCTTTGCCACATTTCTGACTTTTATTAGAATATGGATGCTGTCCCATTGCACAATATTGCAGAGAATGGGACGGGAGTTTGGGATGTTGTCCAATCGGGTTCACTTGTAGTAATGGTAATGACGATTCTCTCTGTGGCAAGTCAGGCTATGTTAAATGTGCCGGTGTTGGTGCCTTGAGCACCTCTTTCTTATTATAATTATAATTATTATAATTATTATATTATTACCTTACACATTACCTACGTTACAGCTGAGATAATCAGCTTACTTTTGTTTTCATACTACATTGATAATAGACCTAGACTGGTCTGATTCTGTGTAGTGTGGACTGTAAGCCTCAAAACAGTAGCTGTCATTACATTATTTTGAATCTTCCAGCTAGGATCTATTGCCTAGTCTGTCAGGGGACTTGTCTCCAGACCGTGTCCAACCCTATTCCGAGCTTAGTCTGGTGATATGCCTATTCCTAGCAGATCCAACCAGCCGTTCGGCCCACCCTTTCCTCTTCTGTCTTGTAGTAGTCAGCCACCTAGCATCCTGGAGACCTCAAGTGTCATGACCCACCCCCGGGCCTAAGCTCCGGGCCTGGGCCACCCCCACACACTCCCTGGCAAACCACTCACACGACTCCCAGCTTGGAACAAACTCCACGATCACCCAACGCGGCCATCACGTCATACCCCAGCCGACCCTGGCACTTCTCCAAACATCACCAACGAACCCTGGCACTCCTGGACATCACCGACAACCTCCGGCAATCTCCGGTGTGACAGCACGGCAATCCACGCATCATCTGACACATCAGGCATCATTCAAAGCATCATGCATAGCCATGCACTACCTGATGCATCATGCCACGCATCATGCATCACCCCGTGCATCAGTCCACGCATCATACATCGCAACGCATCAATTCCAGCATCATGCCTCGCCGCATCCTCTCATCGCACCACGTCCTCCCTTGTGCAGCGCCACTGCTGATGATGCCTGAAAGTCGCTAAGCACTGTCCTGGTAGATGGTCAACTTAGCGCCTCATGAATGAGTAGCATTGGGCGGTCGCTAGTGTTTTTAGAGAGAGTCCTGGGCAGGGTCCCAGAAGCCTAGTCTTTTAGTGAGATTTGAACTTAGAGAAATAAACTAGTTGCTTAGCGATCTAAGCCAAAAGCCTGCAAGGCACTAGGGTGCTAGAAGTTGGCAAGAGCTCTAGCGACGTAAATGTTGGTGACAATGTGCCCATATGGCACTATAATACAAAAGTTGGTAGTCAAAGCTGGCAAGGTAAAGTTGGCAAGACTGATTTACTTAGCAACTCTGAGGACTTAGAATGTGCTGAAATAAAATCTGAACTGTGGGGCGTATGATTCAATGATGGCTAAGACAAAATATGTACAGTATTTATAGGCGCTAGGCCACCATGTCAATTAAACTAAAAAGTCGCTAATTAATCAATCACAAAATGAAGACAAGTATAATGGAACGTGAAAGTCACTAAGCAATGGCGTCTGTCAAGTCGGCAAGCTTTAACTTAACATCCTAGCAGTGAAAGAGGCCAAATGCACGGGGACTGTTGCTAAGGCCTGAAACCATCAAGGGGGCCTGTCTCGCATAGGTCGCTAGGTGTTGGATCAACTGTAAGCGTTGCTAAGGCCTGACACCAACACATGGACCTGTCTGGAGCTTTTGAGAAGCACTGCATTTCTATCGGGGACTTGAAGGGGGCCAGGCTGAAGTCAGGTGAGTAGCAGGTGATCACCAAATCATGTGGTCGCTAAGCTCCATAATCCTCCGCGTCGCGTCCAGTAGCCTGAGTTTGATCCCTGCTAGCTGTAAAACATAAATTGCTAAAAATAGCGCTGGTGCGCTGAGCCCTGCCAGAGTCTTATCACTGCAACTCCCAAGCAGCGGCACCACTACCATCCGACACACGCGGGGCTCCCTTTGTCTTCCTATGTGCTCCGGAACGCCACCCAAGCCTGGGGGGTAGGCTTCAGACCCGAGGCCAGGACCCCGGACCTTCCTTGACGTGTAGTCAGTATATAAGTCCCACTGTAGCACCTAGTACAGTAGTCTTGATATTGCCCACACTTCCCAGTTTCTCTTGTATCGCTCTGGTCTTGTATATTCATCTCGTACTCGTCTCTATCTCCATCGTCTCGTACTCGTCTCTACTTGTTTCTACTATCTCTTCTCAATCCATTCGTCTTTTTCCAACTCCGTCCGCTCCATTCTCTTCCATTTTTTCTCATCAGTCTCCCGGTTTCCCAGGCCTTCCGCCTAATTGGCCCAGCTCTGCCAGAGTTTGGCTCCGCAACCATTCAACCTTAAAACCAACCTTGTCTGTGCAATCACTCTTCATGCCATTCCTGTGACACAGCCGCCAGCACACCCGCAGCTCCACTGATTGTCCCGGAACCCCCTTGTCCACTTACTCACCCCCGGCGCTTGCTCCCCGCTTGCGCTCCACGTTGATAAGACTTGGGCAGGGCTCAGTGCACCAGCGCTATTTTTAGCGATTTATGTTTTACAGCTAGCAGGGATTGAACTCAGGCTACAGGACGCGACGTGGAGTATCACAAGGCTTAGCGACCACATGACTTGGTAATCACCTGCTATTCACCTGACCGGCCCCCTTCAGGCCCCCGATAGAAATGCAGTACTTCTCAAAAGCTCCAAACAGGCCCCCTTGATGGTTTCAGACCTTAGCGACGCTTGCAGTTGATCCGACGCTTAGCGACCTATGCAAGACAGGCCCCCTTGATGATTTCAGACCTTAGCGACAGTCCCCGTGCATTTGGCCTTTTCCACTGCTAAAATGTTAAGTTGAACTTGCCGACTTGACAGATGCCGTCGCTTAGCGACTTTTCACGTTCCATTATAATTTGTCTCCATTTTTTGATTGATTTAATTAGCGACTTTTTAGTTTAATTGCCATGGCAGCCTAGCGCCTATAAAAACTGTACATATTTTATCTTAGCATCATCGAATCATACACCTCACAGTTCAGATTTCATTTCAGCGCATTCTAAGTCCTCAGAGTTGCTAAGTGAACTAGTCTTGCCGACTTTATCTTGCCAGCAGCGACTATTGACTTTTGTATTACGGTGCCATAAGGGCACATTATCGCCAACGTTTACGTTGCTAGAAGCTCTTACTGACTTCTAGCACACTAGCGCCTTGCAGGCTTTTGGCTTAGATCGCTAAGCAACCAGTTTATTTTGTTAAAGTTCAAATTCCACTAAACAAACTAGGCTTCTGGGACCCTGCCTGGGACACTCTCAAAACACTAGCGACTGCTCGACGCTACTCATACTTGAGGCGCTAAGTTTACTGTCTACCAGGACAGTGCCAAGCGACTTTTGGGCGTCATCAACGTCCCAGACAACACCAAAACCGAAGAACCGGAAGATACCACAAAAGGCCTTCCCAACACCATACAACCCACTACAACCACTAAAACTCCCTCCGACGGAGAACCTACAAAACGGTTGTTGTTAAACTCCTCTCTAGACAAATGGGACATACGTGACGCCTGGACGCTGAGTCTAATCATAAATAACTGTAAAAACCCAATCAGTCTTGGTATCAAAATGGATGGGACGGCTGCTGAATCATGGAAAACCCTTATGGAAGCGTATGGAGTTGTTTTGGACCTGGCTGCAATGGGTGCAGAGAACTGCCTCCATGCAATGATGTTTGCAGATGGCAAGGACTTCCCCACACACATTCAGAACCTCCACATCAAGTGGAAAGAGGCGATGGAAAAGGGTGCAACAATAAGTGACAAAACTTTCTGTAGCATCGTCATGAACTCCCTACCTGAGTCATGGAACACCATAGTAGCAAGTCTCTACACAGTGAGTACCTCAGCAACATTATTGCGGGTCTAAACGTCCATTGGGAGTGTATCAGGATGCAGAAGGCAAACACAAGAACTACAGTAACAGCCCTCCAAGCAAATGCAAAATCCACTAAGCCAAAACCTGTATGCACAAATCTGAATTGTAAATGCTTGGGCTACCTCATCGCAGACTGTTACTGGTTAGGAGGTGGAAAAGAGGGTCAGTTTCCACAGAGCTTTAGGAACCATGAAAGCGCCATCACAAACCTGAATGCTGCCAAAAATGCCACCGCTGCCGCCACAGCGGGATCAAAGGCAGACCCAAATCCTACCGCACACCTTGCAGACGCTACCGCAGCACACTGATGCGAAATGTAGGGTTTGTTGAACTAATCAGAGGGACTCTAATCAGTGTAGACAACTAAACTTTACTTTCGCGAGTTTCGTGGGGCTATGACACAGAAACTAACACTTGTAATGAAGTTGTAATGGTTTTTGTAGTTTTAGTTTATTATTATAATGAACCGAAGTAGTCCACAATATAAATGGTCTCTAAAAAGATACCAAAAAGCGACCCTAGTAAAGTCAACTAAATGATAGGCCTAAGTAGTCACACTCCCTGGGGACCCCGAGCCACACAAATGGTTTATTCACTAGATTAACAAAGTTCAAGCTTTAATTTGAGCGAACTTAATTCACACAAATGTAGGCAATAAGCTTTATTAAAGCTGGTCTGAAGTACTTTACTGATTAGCCTAAGTAGTCCACTCCCTGGGGACCCTGAGCTGCACAGGTATTTCCTTAGCTGGGTCCCCTTTTTCCTTGTCCTATTTATACCCCTTTCCCTGTGCACGGACCACGCATGATTGGCGTGTCCACAGACCTCCTATTGGTCCGGGTATAGGCTAAAGTTTGAGCCATCTGGGGTCAATTCAATAAAATTTACTGAATTGAAGTTTTTTGCTCCGGCAGCCGGTTTCAGGCTATTTCCAGCCTCCGATTTCCGCGTTTCTGCCATCCGGGACCTGCTAAGGGTCCTTCCGTTGTATCCGCGTGGTTCTGGGGAGTTCGGAGGTACTCAGGGGGGCGGGATAGCACTATAATTGAGTGCTGTAGGGCTCCAGGAAGGAAAGTCATGAAGGTTTGATGGAATTGATGCGCTGATCGCAGATCGTGATCTGGGATCTTTGATTGATTGCATCAATCCTTAATTTAGACTGATTTCGGTATTCGGATCCTGATCCAAGATTAGATAGCTATTAATCTAATCTATTTTGATGGCCGTCGAGTGCCATGCTATTTTCAGCTTTATCTTTGATTGCGGATCTCTCCATGATCGAATCAGCTTCTTTTGGCACAGCCACAGCTCGCTTATCATTCCCATCAAGATCTTATTCTGGATCATCAATGATTGATTGATGGAAGCCCTCGGCTATCACCAATCCATCACTACTTAAAGGTTTGTCTATAACTTGACGAATTATGCACCATTTGACTTTGTTTGACCAGTTTCAGACTCGTTGAGAGGCGGGAAACACTACGGTATGTCCAGCCTACAGGTTTTGGCTGTCTAGTATGTCTGGCTTACGGTTTTCAGCCTTGTTTTTAGACATATTATGTATATTTTTGTCTTATACCGTATAATGTTACTGGTTTCAGTGTTCTGCAATGGCGAGCCGCCGTATCAACACGTCACCTACGCCCTAGCGGCAAAACTTCCCAACTTCTCACTCCATGCGTTCTATGACAAGAACAAAAACACTGTTGACACCCTAACTGAGTCAAATGTATGTGCTATGCAGACGAGCAGGAAAGTGCCTACCTTTGCCAATTCAGGAGCAACAGACCACTGTTTTGTTGACAGACAAGCATTCTGCGAGTACAAAGAATTGAGCACTCCAAGGAATGGCCAGTCCGCACTGATTGGTGGGGTCTTCTGCATTGTTGGACAAGAGACGGTAAAAAGGACTGTCAAGACCCAGGATGGGTCATCAGAGCTTGTTTTTTGCAGAGCGTTACACACACCTGACTTGGCAGCAAACTTGATCTCAATTGGGAGATTTGATGAGGCTGGGTTTACAGTCATCTTCTCACAAGGCAAAGCTGTGCTTTGCAATGCAAATGGATGTCAAGTACTGGTTGGACGAGCAACACAGGGAATGTACTCACTCAGTGAACTCAATGGTAGTGCCAAACCAACAACCCAAATTATGGTCACATCCTCGCTGAATGTTCCTGTTGACATTGACGTTTGGCACTGCCGTTTCTGCCACGCTGGAGTAAAAGGCATCCAAAACATTGCGCAAAAGGGGTTGGTCGATGGACTCGAGATAAAAGGAGACCCTACAACAAAAGGAGTGTGTGAGGACTGCGTCTATGGGAAGCATGCTGCTTGCCCCTATGATGCTAAGGTGGAAGTGGAAACTAAGCTAAATCAATGTGTACACATAGACCTGTGGGGTCCTGCATCAGTAACGTCATTGGGAGGTGCGTCATATATGATGCTAGTGGTTGATGGAGGAACGTTGAGATTAGCTGAGTACTTCTTATCCCAGAAGGACGCAAAGACCACACTTGAAGCCTTTACCGCCTACCACGTTGAATCTGAATGCCAAACAGGGAACAAGCTCCAGACAGTGAGGATTGATGCAGGAAAGAAATGGGTCAACAAGAGCTGGATATCGTACTGCAAAGATCACGGCATCTACATGAACATAACCACCCCCTATGCATATGCACAAAACAGATTGGCCAAGAAGAGCATACACACTGTGATTGAAGGTGTCCGATGCATGCTTGCAGATAGCAAACTTCCTGAAAGCTTGTGGGCTGAAGCTGTGTCCACACAGATCACTACTCAAAACCTCATTCCATCCGCTTGACACCCTGATACTATCCTAGAAGAAAGCTGGACTGGTAAACGCCAGGATGTGCGCCATCTTAGACCCTTTGGATGTATTGCCTTTGCAAAAGTTCTTGAGGAGCTGGTGAGATCAAAACTTGACCCCCGGTCCATTAAGTACGTCCTCGTTGAATACACAGACAACGGCTAGGCCTATCATTTAGTTGACTTTACTAGGGTTGCTTTTTGGTATCTTTTAGAGACCATTTATATTGTGAACTACTTTAGTTCATTATAATAATAAACTAAAACTACAAAAACCATTACAACTTCATTACAAGTGTTAGTTTCTGTGTCATAGCCCCACAAAACTCACAAAAGTAAAGTTTAGTTGTCTACACTGATTAGAGTCCCTCTGATTAGTTCAACAAACCCTACATTTTGCATCACTGCATGGTGGTAACCACTACTATTACTACTACAACGCCGGACCACCCTGCAACCCCGCCCCGCAGGATGACACCTGCAATGATAAGACTCAGGCAGAGCTCAGCGCATCAGCGCTATTTTAGCGACTTATGTTTTGCAACTAGCAGGGATCGAACTCAGGCTACAGGACGCAATGCGCAGGATCATGGGACTTAGCGACCACATGACTTGGCGATCACCTGCTACTCACCTGACTCCAGCCTGGCCCCCTTGAAGTCCCCGATCAATGATAACTGATGCCAGAGCCTTTAGCGATGCTTATCAAAATCCAGGGCTTCTCAAAGATCCGACGTCAGATCACTTTAGCAACGCTTAGCGACTTACGCAAGGATGAGACTCCACTCAGACTCAGCACAGAAAGCTACATTTTAGCAACTCTCTCTAGCGCTTACCAACGTTCCTTAGTGCTTACCAACGTTCCTTAGCGCTTACCAACTCTCTCTAGAGCTTACCAACGTTCCTTAGCACTTACCGATGTTCCTTAGCGCTTAACAACTCTCTCTAGCGCTTACTGACGTTCCTTAGCGCTTACCAACGTTCCTTAGCGCCTACTGACGTTCTCTAGCGCATTTTGGAGCAGTCTTGCTCTAAGTTCAACATAGGGACTTGAAGAATGGAATACTAGCCGATGGCTAAAGGAATTAACAAGTGACAGACAGCTTAAATGCATCATTTTCATGCTTAGCTACTGATCCTACCGCTTAGCACACAGCCTTGGTGCATTAATACTTTTTAGGTTATATTTTTCATTTACACTGTCAAAGCACTTTAGCGACATTTTACATATGAATTCTTACCTTTTCTATAAAAACTGTACATAGCTACCACAATTACTAGGAAATCACCAGAGTTTACAGCCCCTCTTTGACTCCTCACCTATTAGGCACCAACTATGGGTGTACACTTTACGCTAGTCCACCTACGGGACTAATTAAGACATTACGCAAACTCAACCTAGGCACCTACGGCCTATTTACCAGTGCTTAGCTGTGCTAAGCAACTTTCTTTTAACTTCAATAACCTTTCCTTCACTTATGTGTGTTTCTGGGACCCTGCCAGGACTCAACCCTCAATACTTAGCGTGCCCAATGCTTTCACTTATAACTGCGCTAGGCTACTATTGACTCTGACAGTGCCTAGCAACTTTTGGACATCATCAGCGAGACAGGTCCACGTGATGGTTTCAGATATTAACAACACTTACAGTTGATCCAACGCTTAGCAACCTACGCAAGACAGGCCCATGTGAGGATTTCAGGCCTTAACAACAGCCCCCGTGCATTTGGCCTCTGGAATGATGAGTTAAAGCTTGTCGACTTGACAAAACGACGTTGCTTAGCAACTTTCACGTGTTATCACCCTGGTCTTCATTTTGATTGATTAATTAGCAACTTTTTAGTTTAATTACCATGGTGGCCTAGCGCCTATAAATACTGTACATATTTTGTCTTAGCCATCATCAAATTGTACGCCCCACAGTTCAGATCTCATTTCAGCGCATTCTAAGTCCTCAGAATCACTAAGTGAATCAGTCTTGACCGACTTCACCTCGCCAGCTTTGACTACCGACTTTCATATTATGGTGCCATATGGGCACATCATTGCCAACGTTTACGTCGCTAGAGTCCTTGCCAACTTCTAGCACCCTAGCACCTTGCAGGCTTTCAGCTTAGATCACTAAGCAACCGGTTTATTTTTCTAAGTTCAAATCACACTAAAAAGACTAGGCTTCTGGGACCCTGCCCAGGACTCTTTCAAAACACTAGCGACTGCCCAACGCTACTCATTTGTGAGGCGCTAAGTTTACCATCTACCAGGATGGTGCTAAGCGACATTTGGGCCTCATCAGCGACACCTTGGCCTGCAAAGGAAAACTCAACCTCCAGAAACCCGAACCCTTCCATGGCCACAATTCTTGCCAGTGGCGCACTTTCCTCACACAATGCCTTACCATGTTCCAAGCTAAGCCAGTTACTTTTCAACTTGAGAGCTCATGGGTGGCCTTTGCAGCATCATACCTCCAAGGCATTGCCTTTGATTATCACACAGCCCTGCTCCAGTTCGATGCTCACAGCCCAGCCCTCTCCAACTGGCAGGCCTTTGTTCAGGAGTTCTCCAGCAAATTTGGCATATTTGACATGGTAGCAGAAGCCGAGGAGGCCTTGTTCAACTTACGCATGCGCCTGGAAGAATGGTTCACTGCTGTCAGGGGACTTCCTTTTCCGGCCATCCCGGAGATCTCCGGGACCCCCCGGGCTTCCTTTTTCGGCCATTTCCTTTTCTGGTCATCCTGGAGGTCTCCGGGATGCTCCCCTTGCAGTCGTCGGACTTCTCCGGGATGTTGTACAGTCGTTCTCACGCCCCCACCCCCATACTGATGTGCCACGCCGTGGCAGAGGAATCCTTAGACTTGTTCTCTTCGGATTTCCCTC
>QLOM01002935.1:0-27351 GCA_003313785.1 Termitomyces sp. MG148 | reverse complement strand
AGCACCAGCACTGAGCCAAAGTGGTATTTGTCCCCGCTGGGGCCCATCGCCCCCGACAGGTAAGCTTACAAATGACAACATAGCATTGTCCTCCAGGTACATAATACAAACATCACAAATCCCTACACCTCCCTCCTCCTCACGCCAACCACACACCCGAGCGGCTTCCTCAAGAACCCCTCACTCGTACACAACACCTGCCCCTCCCTCTCCAGCACAAACTCATACCTCCTCACCAAACTCGCAACGATCATCTGCAGCTCCAAAAACGCAAGGTTGCGCCCGACACACGCACGGGGGCCGGTGCTAAACGGGTTGAAGCACCGCTGCATATCCGCCTGGCGCGCAGGCGAGGGGTCGAGGAAGCGCTCGGGGCGGTACGCCTCGGTGTCCTCGCCCCACGTCGCGGGATCGCGGTGGATCGAGTACGACGGCACGGAGACGACGGTGTCCGCGGGGAAGTGCGCGCCGAGGACGGTGAGCCCGCCCGCGGGCACGACGCGCGGGAGCCCCAGGGATGAGGTCGAGTGGATCCGCAGCCCCTCGTTGATGCAGGCGTCGAGGTACGGCAGGTTCTTGACTTGTGCTGCGGTCGCGGCGGGGAGGTCTTCGGCGCCGAGCTCGTCGTCGAGCTCGCGCTGCAGCTTGCGCTGCGTGTCGGGGTTGGCGGCGAGGTGGTAGATTATCGCGCAGGTCGAGCTGTGGGTGGGTGGGTGTTAGTGTGGGTTGGGAACAGGAATGAGAGAGAGGGGTACTTGGATGTGGTGTCGGATCCGGCGATGAGGAGGGTGAGCGCCTCGGCTGTGACTTCCTCGCGCGACATGAGGTTCCCGTCAGAGTCTTTCGAGTCTTTGAGCTTGGCGAGGAGGTCGACCCTGTCAGAGCTGGACATGAGGCGGTCTTTGACGGCCATGATGGCGATGCCGGCGAGGGTCTTGACGTCCTTTTCGCCGCGGCGGTACCAGGGGATGAGGCGGGCAAAGGGGCGCCACCAGGGGGGGAGGACGCCGAGGGACATGGAGTACTCGCCGCGGCCGTTGAGGATCTTGACGGCGGGGACCTCTGCAATGTCCTCGGGGCGGGACGCCTTGCCGTAAGAGGACATGGCCTCGGACTGGGACTGGTTCTTGGGGACGCGGGCGACGTCCTTGGCGGCTTTGATCATGCCAAAGGGGGCGCCAAAGGCAAGGTCGCCGACAATGTCGAATGCGAGGTAGTTGACCCCTGTGGCGGGGTGAGAGACAAGACAGGGAAAAGGGGGGCGACGTACAGGGGAGACAGTCGAGGTAGAGCCGGCCGTCTTTGGCGTGCCAGCCGCCGCCCTCGGGGCCGGAGAGGCCCTTGAGGGCGAGGGCACAGAGACGGTCCCACTGGACGATGAGGGCGCTGACGTGGGCCGAGATGTGGGGCTCGAACTCGACGACGGACTTTTGGGAGAAGATGTGTGCGACGAGCTTGCGTTTGCGGGCGTGCTCGTTGCGGTCGCGGGTGTTGAAGATGCCGCGGCGGATGGAGACGAATGCATCGTAAAAGTCGGACTTGAGTGCGCCGTTGCCGTGGGCGTAGACGACCTGGAGTGCGTCTGGGTGTGCGATCGAGATGTGGTTTGGGGCGATGCGGACAAAGGGCCCTGGGGGAGCGTGAGAGGGGGCGTGAGAGGGGGGAGCGTGAGAGGGGCAGCCACTCACCGTGCTTGACATGGAGCTCGTGGACAGTCTCTGAGCGGTGGCCGGCTTTGCTGACGAGGCCGAGCCAGAGATCAGAGAAGCGGGCGAGCCAGGGGCCGGGGAGCGCGCGGGCATTGTGTGGATCGCGGAGATACGGGACGAGGTGGACGAGCACAAAGAGAACAGGAAGCGCGATTGCGAGTGTGGCCAACATTGCTAGTCTAGACTGCTGCATGCGTGACTTATATAGATCTGATCGAGATTCTTGCGTGCGATCGGCACGGCTCTCTTGTCCACGATGCTCGTCCTGCTGGCCCTCCCCGCGTACGCCCTCGCCCAGACCTACAGCGCCACCTATCTGCCCTCCAATGCACCGGCCCACTCCGAGCAGGGCCAGACCGGCACGAACCGGTGCGCCGCCGCCTTCAACCAGACGTCCGACTGCCAGAACGCATACAGTAAGCCCCCTGCCCATCCCGCGCCTTCTCCCGCGAACCACCCACAGTAAACTCCCTCACCGACTGGTGCATCTGGGCCCCGCCCTCTCCCGGCCCGGACGCCGTCATCGGCAACACCGAGGCGAGTCCCAGCCAGCCCTGCCCGATCGCCGACTCACACTCCCCAGCGCATCGAGGTCGCGTGGTGCACAAAGGTACATCGCCCCACATCCCTCGCCCCACTCTAACCCCGCCCAGAACGGCACTGGCACCCGCCTCATCCCCGACGGCGCCATCACCGGCGCCCACTTTGTCCAGACCCCCGATTTCGTCCAGGTCACAGGTCAGTTCGGTTCTCCCCCGCCCTGCCACGCCTAACCCCACCAGGCGTCGGCAATCTCACGTTCCTCAACATCCCCGCGGGCGACCAAGGCGTGCGTCTCTCGTCCCTCTTACTTTGTCCACCTCACCTCCATCCCAGGGTGAGGTATGCACGCACCCACCCACGTGGTCTTCCATGCATCCCTAACAAGCAACTCCCTACATAGCTCGATCCACACGGCCAAGACGGCAACGGTCCGTACTTTCTCTCCTAATCATTCCTAACTAACACGCGCCCCAACAGGCAACCCCATCGGCGGCCTCGTCTTCTCCTCCGCATTCGGCCAGCTCGAGCAAATCTTCGAATGGACAGTACGTCGCGCGTATCCCCCCCTTCACTCACTCACTCACCTCCAACAGAACTTTGTCTCCGACACCCAATTCTGCTTCCGCGCATGCAAACCCGCGCCCCAGGCGCCCACATGGTGCCAGGTACGTCCCTCCCCTGCCTTGCCGCACACTCACTCACCCACCCACCTGGGGGCACAGCACATCTACGACACGCTCGGCTGCGCATGGAACATGCCCGCCAACTACGACGCCGGCGTCTTTGAGCAGTGCAAGGCCGACAGCGGCCAGGTGAGTGCCCCCACGCGCCCCGCCGCACGACGCGGACTGACCACCGCGCGCACGCAGCCAATGGGCGTCTACGGCGCCTCGACCTTCTTCCAAGGCGAGCCCGCCACGCCCCCCGCACACCCCGTGCCCCCCTCCAGCGAGTGCACGCCCATGAGCACCATCGCCAACGGCCTCGTCGCCATCCCCACTAGCACGAGCACGAGCACGAGCGCGAGTGCGAGTGCGAGTGCCAGCGCCAGCGCAAGTGTGAGTACGAGTTGAGATCCGCATGTAGCGCACCCGTGCTGACTCCCGCGCCCAGGCCTCCAGCACAGGCGGCACGCGCGCGTCGACGGGTGCGAGTCCGACGTCCACCAACGCGAACGCCAACGCGGCTGTGTCTCTCCGACGCGGTGCGCATGTGATCGCGCGCGTCGTCCTCGGCGTGGCTGTGGCCGTGGCCGTGGTAGCGCGCGCGTGAACGCAACGATCGATCTCTTTGCTTCTTCTTGCTGACGTTGTTTTTTCTTTGGATTGGATTCTTGCTTACATTCCCCATCCTGCTACATATTCCCCTAGGTACTTTGGACTCTTGCTTGTGTGCTGTTTGTTTCCTGCTATCCCCACACTTAGGTCTACCATGTTGAACTCTTGCTTTTTGTCCGTACACCACGCATTCCTATCCCCTCCTACACCCCTATACCACATGTACCTTTCTTCCACGGATTACTGACTAGAATCGTAACATTTTATCTGCTTCCGAGTAAGTATATCCGGGAGAGTGGATTTAACCTTATCTCGTTCGTTCGTTCCTAGAGATTCTTGATCCATTGCGATGGGTAAAGTAAATCAATCGTTCGCGCATCGCCATCGCCATCTATCCCCTTGGGACAGGACACGGGCTACATATGCTTTACGGATGACGTTGATAGATGGATGTTGGATGGATGGATGTTGTTCGAGATGTGTTTATTGCTTTGCGGTTACCCGTGCTATCGATCCTTTGGTCGACTTTTCGCCGGCGATACGGTTTCTTCTTCGAGATTGCGAGTCCACGACGTCCTCTGTTTTTCATGTGTATTTTAAATACTCATTTATCGCTTTCCGTGCTATCCTCTTTAAATTTGCGTCTGCGTCTGCTTAGACTCTTAAGCGAGTAGGGGTTATAAGCTTATCTATCCATTTGACATTTTCATTTTTTCACTAGGTCCCACTGGTACTGGTGGTATGTACCTCCACATCTGAATCGACTCAGGCCTGTATGATGTACGCAGATGGATCGCCGGGCGAGTCCGCGACATCCTCTGTTTTTCATGTGTATTTTAAAGACTCATTTATCGCTCTCCGTGTCTGCGTCTTAAGCTTAAGCTTAGACTCTTAAGCGAGTAGGGGTTATAAGCTTATCTATCCATTTGACATTTTTTCACTAGGTCCAACTGGTGGTATGTACCTCCACATTCCACATCTGAATCGACTCAGGCCTGTATGATGTACGCAGATCGATCGCCGGGCGAGTCCGCGACAGCCTCTGTTTTTCATGTGTATTTTAAATACTCATTTATCGCTTTCCATCCCATCCTCTTTGCGTCTGCGTCTTAAGCTTAAGCTTAGACTATTAAGCGAGTAGGGGTTATAAGCTTATCTATCCATTTGACATTTTTTCACTAGATCCAACTGGTGGTATGTACCTCCACATCTGAATCGACTCTCAGGCCTCAGGCCTCGGGCCTCACCCGCCGGGCTAGACTATGTATGATCGATCGCCGGCGCACGTCGTCATCGGAAAGTAAATCATTCGCATATCACCATCTTGTCATCGTACTTATGTATATACGTGGTAAAGTAATTCATCTATCTATCTACATATTCCCTGACCGGGGCTACATATGTACCTAGACGCTTTCATTCACGGGATTGCTGGTATGTATGTATGTATGTATGCTTTGTTCAATTGTTGACGTTGACATTGATAGATGTGCGCAAGATGTGTTTATCAATGTATTGCTTTCCGTGCCGGCGATACATTTTTTCTTTTTCGAGGATTGCTACATAGTCCACGACATCCTCTGTTTTTTCATTCATGGATCATGGATCATGGATGTACATATATGATAATGTATTTACTTACTTTGGTTCCTTTCCACATGCGAAGCGATTAGCCTGGTTATAACTTATAAGCCTATTATTCTTTCACTATGTAGATCCAACCGGTGGTCTCTTGCCCATGTGTAGTATGTACCTCCACACCGACCCTCAGGCCTCAGGCCTCGCCCCCCGGGCTAGACTTCGACCGCATGCGATTGGACCCGTGCCCTGGTCATGCATAATCATAACGTCTGTCATACATACATACGTACGCCACTGCATACTGCCCCTCATCTACTTTATTTATCAAGTGGCCGACCGATGAGCGTACACGTGTACATATGTCGGGGATAGAGGGCACCATGAGCTTGGGAACCGTCACGGGTAAGACATGGGACGCAGTGGACGCAAGTAGTTAGTTAGCCTCCGTTCGCTGTGTGAAAACAATGTCATTTCCAAATCCTCGTTATGCGCGATTACGATTACACAGCCCCACATATCGATAGCGCGTACACGTGCCTGTCGAGAGTAGAGGGCTCCTTGGGCTTGGGAACCATTAAACACAAGTAGTTAGCATTCTCTGTGAAAACAGGTTTATTTCAAATCTTCGTTATGCGTGATTACATATGTCGTGCACATACAGCTCTCGTGACTACTTCTTGTTAGCTACATGGGGACCGGTCCCACGGGGACGATCCTGGTCGGGTTGATCTATGCGAATGAGCACGAGAAGATCGACAAAGGAAAAGACGCCTGCCTACCTGGGCATGAGACCAGTAATAGTGCGTTTTGATGTGATGTGCTCAAAGTTCGTGGAAGATTGGAAGGCGGGATTGTTCCAGTAGAGTTCTGCATCCATCTGTATAGTGGAGCGGAAGCAGATCATGGAGGAATGTCGGATCGCGAAGATTGAATATGATTTACGTCATTTCTGGGATCAGAAGCAGGGGTAAGGAAGGACGCACTTGTGGATGGCAGGGTATCCATCACGGATCGTGCGCAAGTTGCACTTGAAGTGGCCTACGTAGACCGGGTCGAAGCGGATCTGGACAAGAAATAAGAATACGCATGGGTACACCGCAGAGATGAAGAAAAACATACGATCATCAGCAAACTCTGGTTTTTCCCACAGGTGTCACCAGAGACCCAGTACAGGACAGGCTAGCCTAGTTGAGCATGATCTGTATAGACCTAGCTAGTACTACCCAGTTAGGGTCTCTCTGTACAGAGCTAGCTAGTACTTTCCAGTCAGGGCCTTCCTGTCCAGAACTAGCTAGCACTATCCAGTAGGTCTCGATCTTTCAAGGACTGTTGAGAACTGTCAATTGGGAAAACTTCTGTCTCTTATCTCTTAGTTGTGTTTATACTAACAGCTTGAATATTATTTGACTTTGATTTATTGTGATTTTTATTCGTAGCACATACTATCCACGTCCAAAGTCGAGAGAACGACGATATCCGCTGGCACTTGGTCGTTGTCCCGGAGCAGAACAATGTTCCCTACCTCCAGCTTTTTCCAAAGTGTCCTTTCCCAACGTGCAGTACCACCAATCCATTTGTTCCAATCAATGACACCCATCATTGATTGTGAGTGAATCAATTGCTGATACTGCGACATAGAGCCAAATGGCTCTGATGGAGCCTTTACCAAGGTTGTCAAAGAACCATTGAGCAAAGACTGTGATTGTTCATGAGGTAACGAGGGAGGATAGCTGTGAGAATCAATGCTCTGTATATCATCAAGCTTCCTTCCCCCTGCACCACAACGAACTTTTGAACGCCCTTTGACAGTTTCCCCGGCAGATTCAAGCCCAATCTTGATCCATGACCAGGGGTCAGTAGGCTGATTCACGTTGACCCATCCACTGGCAAGTTTTGTCATGCCCAAATTGTTCACTTCTTCATCATTGAGTACACCACACCAGTAATCTTCTATGCCATCTTTGAGTGCTGTGACAGCTAGAATAAAGGCATGCAGTAGAACAGATATACTACCAGCAGCAGTCTGATTGCCACTCACTTCTTGCTAACCTCCAAACAGTGTTTCCTGTCTTTGGAGCCGACACTGCACAACAACAAGCACCAAGAAGAAGAGATTTGCAACTCTGTATGACCGGTCAATGTTGAATCTAGACAGAATGATAATCACGAACCTTCTGAATTGGTTGTACAAAATTTTTGGAACAAACAAAATAAGACTATATTCTGGATGGTATTAGAAATGGCAGAGATGTAAATGGAAGAAAACTTACTCATTGTCCATACTTTGTTCCTCCAATACTCACAAAAAGTAGCTTTAACAATAGGACCTTGTAAATTGAAACTTATCGAAGCGCACCTTTCAGATCAAGCATAACACACTGTTTAACATTCCAAGAATCTTCTTGACCTTCTGCATGCGTTCTGACACAGCCACAGCCCCGCTTGTAGTCGAGACTGGAACCTTGATCTCCTCGTAGACTGACACACGACTATGACCAGTTTGGACGATCTTCTTCAAAAGGTCAAAATCTAATTTGGAGTCAATAGAGAGCATAAACACATCTTCAATGGGTGTCATTGCCTTCAGAGCCCCAAAATTTGGTTTCAGTGATCTAATTATCTAAGAACAGAAGAGAAGGGAGAAGAAACATACCTGCTTAACGACTTTCCCCTGCAAATCCAATGTAGCCCCAATAATTGTGACAGTATCAATCTTCAAATCCCCACCATGCAGTGAACTTGAAGAATGCAGCGTGATGAGCTCTTTGAGCTCCATGCAACGGTAGATAATACCGTGGTGGGGACCCAGAACCCACTCCAGAAGCTTTGCGATGGGCTATGCAATAATGCCCTGGACCGGGTAGGAGTGAGTTTTAATGTTTAGTGAGCCCTAAAATGGAAAGACAAACCAGGACAAGAATAAGGCACTTTGTGATTGTGGCCATTTTTGCACCCAGATAGAGACCATGTCTGGTGAAGATGGATTGTGGGATAATTTCTGCAAAGCTAGAATACGTTTCAGTTAGTATTTCAATTTGGTTTAGCCAAAGGACTGATGAGGCATTAATGCAAGATTTTCAAGGGAAGGGCCAAGACATGCCAAGGACAGTGGACGCTTGTCAATTGCAAAGAAAGACACAATTGATTTTATTCATGTGACATCACATGTTTTTGCCCAGCAAGGATGCTTAGGCACCCAACCATAGAAGGGGTTAAAGAAAATTACAAACAAGATGATGGAATCGAAGAAAGAGATCAATAAATAAAAATAAGAGGATAAGAAATGGCATAATGCATTCCTCAAGGAGATAAGGAGAGAGGTCCAAAAAAACTCACATAATGATAAGTACAGTACTGACCACCACTCCCTGTAGCCCTCTTCCAAGCACAGGCTCTGAGATAATGGAGAGTATCTCATTCACAATCATATTTGCAAGAAGGAGGGTGACAAGGAGAAAATGCCCATTTTTGCAAACTGGCATTATTTTGTTTGCATATTCACGTTGCTTACTGTATGCACATTAGCCAGAAGTTTTTTGAGTAGTATGGGATGAGGGATGGAGAAGGAAATGCATGGTGTGCCACTAATACTCAGGCTTTGGTATGTGCATCACTGTGCAACTCATCTGCCCACTTGTTGAGCACACCGCTAGTACTACTGGCTTGCCATGTTGGTTGACCTGCCATGTTGGTTGACCTCCATAGCCAATAGTGGACAGTTCACGTCAAGCTCTTTGTTATTGCAGCGTTTTGCAAGAGTTTGTTGTGCATGAGCTTAGCTGGTACGTCTGTATATCCCTCAGCTCCAAATCGGGCCATGCAGTGCCATCACTGACGAGCCTCTGTCTGCACATGCTTGCCTCTGTGCACATGCATGAATTCACACACAATGTTGTTCCATGGCTGCACATGCATCTCCACAACAACCTTGTCCACAAGTCTGCTGTGCACGTGCCCCTGTGCCATGCAAAGCTCATCTACAACACCCAAGATTAGCTAGTGCCTCTGGAGCTTGTTTGGGAGAGCACAATAAGGATATGGAGCAAGTTGGTGGGCATGGGTGCAGAGCACAAGCATGGCAACAAGCAGAGGATAAATAGAGGTACATATGACAAACTATGGAACAAGCAAAAGCAGGCTTTGCGGCCAACTGCCAGCTGAAAGGAGCATGATAGACTGCAATAGAGCAGGACTGGAAAGTTGAGTGTTTGTGCCAATTGTGTTGTCAAGATGGCTGGGAGACGCTGCCAGGACAGCTAGTAGCTTGTGACTGTTAAATGTCACAAAGCAAGTTTTGGACCGGTGATGACGCCTGAAAGTCGCTAAGCACTGTCCTTGTAGATGGTAAACTTAGCGCCTCACAAATGAGTAGTGTCGGGCGGTCGCTAGTGTTTTGAGAGAGTCCTGGGCAGGGTCTTAGAAGCCTAGTCTTTTTAGTGTAATTTGAACTTAGAAAAAGTAACGGGTTGCTTAGTGATCTAAGCTGTAAGCCTGCAAGGCGCTAGGGTGCTAAAAGTTGGCAAGGACTCTAGTGATGTAAATGTTAGCAACAATGTGCCTGTATGGCACCATAATATGAAGGTCGGTAGTCAAAGCTGGCAAGGTGAAGTCAGCAAGACTGATTCACTTAGCAACTCTAAGGACTTAGAATGCGCTGAAATGTGATCTGAACTGTGGGGCGTACGATTCGATGATAGCTGAAACAAGATATGTACAGTATTTATAGGTGCTAGGCTGCCATGGTAATTAAACTAAAAAGTCGCTAATTAATTAATCAAGAAAAAAATGAAGACAAGTACAATGGCATGTGAAAGTTGCTAAGCAACGGCGTCTGTCAAGTTGGCAAGCGTTAACTCATCATTCTAGTGGTGAAAGAGGCCAAATGCACGGGGGCTGTCGCTAAGGCCTGAAATCCTCATGTGGACCTGTCTTGTGTAAGTCGCTAAGTGCCAGATCAACTGTAAGTGTTGCTAATATCTGAAACCATCACGTGGACTGTCTCACGTAAGTCGCCAAGCATTGCTAAAGTGATCTGATGTCGGATCTTTGAGAAGCACTGGATTTTGATAGGCATCGCTAAAGACTTTGGCATCGGTTATCACTGATTGGAGACTTGAAGGGGACCGGACTGGAGTCAAGTGAGTAGCAGGTGATTGCCAAGTCATGTGGTTGCTAAGTCCCGTGATCCTGTGCGTTGTGTCCTATAGCCTGAGTTTGATCCCTGCTCGCTGCAAAACATAAGTTGCTAAAAATAGTGCTGGTGCGCTGAGCCCAGCCAGAGTCTTATCACCGGTACAAAACTTAGTTCATTGATTCCTTGGCATGTCTCAATGAGTCTCAAACACATCTCTGGGCTATTTCTGCTTATACACATGGCTACTATACATATTCCTCAATACATATTGACTCCTCTTGTCAAGGAAATTGATCGCTTTCTAGTTATTTTTGATGATAACCCTCCTCCTGGCCTGTCAGGTCTTCATAAACTACTTTTCAATCAGCCAGCCCTCTCAGATCAGGACACTATGCTCATAACAAATCTCAAACGTTGTCACTACATTTATTCAAATTCTCACCAGGATGACTTAGTTGGAACCTCTGCTTCTCTGGATGACTCACAGGCCATTGCTAAGAGGCCACATCTTACCATCAAGATCTGACCCAAACAAAAAATCAACTTGTTTGCAGACCAAATAGTAGGCATGGGAATAGGTGGAGAAAGAGGTGGGAGAGGAGGCAGCAGAAGGGGGAATTGACAGAGACTGGAACATGCATTGAAGGCAAATGTAAGTGTTTGAGTTATATTATGAATATTTTTCTGAAAAACTGATAATATCTTTCAGCTGACTCATTCTCTTCTTGAGGAATATGCCAAACTTTGCACTTATGTTGACATTCTTTCTCTTAATGCTAAGAGCCCAGTCTATCCATTTGGAAGCTTTATTATAAATCTGTGTGTTTTTACAGTTGCTCATCATGATTGCTGGGACAAAATTTTCTGTGTTGTGATTCTCTTTGGATAGTGGATGGGAGGTGAAATATGCTTTTATTGTAAAGGGAACACTTGACGTCTGCAGAACTCCTTTCACAGGGTCGGCGATGCAAGGGGCAAGTAAGAGTTGAGCAAGTGCAGAGGCAGGCAGGAATCGGGCAAGAAGCAAGCAAGGCTAACAGAGGGGTGGACGGCGCTAGATAAGCTTACAGTTGGTTCAGTGGATAGGCCAGAAGAACACTGCTATTGTTTAGCCTGGGGATATTCTATCTCATAGGCTGCCTATATATACTATATCAGTGGCTGTGCTATTACTAATACTGTTTACTAATTGGGCCCCAGTATGTAAAGGAGTATGACTAATAATAATCAATGCTGAATAAGGTCTGGGCATATGACTCATTAAGGCTGACTACTACAAGATGGAAGGAGAAAGAGTGGGCCAAGCGGCCGGTCAGATCTACTAGGAATAGGCGTATTGTCAGACTAAGCTCGGAATAGGGTTGGACATGGTCCGGAGACTGGTTCCCTGACATTTATGAGCCTGGTTTGGTTATAAAGCTGGCACCACTGGATATGCTTATCTTTTGTTCTTATGACATCACTCATTTTAATTTACATTTTGAAAGGGAGAGGGCTTCATTAGTATTACATTCAGATCGACAAGAAGATACATGGGCAGAAAACAACAATGGATGGAAGATGGCACAGATGTTTAATATATAGTTATTTTCAAATATTACAGTTTTATGTTGGTTCCAAGTGATCATTCTCTTTTTTAGCTAACAAGAGTCAACACAATCTATTTCTAAGTCACTTCATCACAATCCACCATTATCCTCATTCTTCTAAACACAAATTCTGATTCTGATTCTAATTCTAATTCAAAGTTCTAAGTCTCCTGCCAAGTCCCTCGGTAATCACTTTGTCAAGCCTTTAACACATTAACACTTATCAATTTGTTGCAAGAGGCTGTCAGGGAACTCCTCATCTCTTTTTTTTCTTGTCTTTTATATTCTTTTTTATCCTTCTTTTCCTTTCTTGTTTATTTTTTTACCTTTAGTATAGTTTTTCCTTACTTTCTTTTATTGGTTCTGTCCGCTCTAGCTTACCTAATAAGCTGCATGTGACCCAGTAACTACCAAGTCACATGCCAAAACTGCATGTGATCTGGCAACTACCAAGTCACATGCCAAAGCTGCATATGATCCAGTAACTACCAAGTCACATGCCATGTCTGAGTTTTTCACTATTTAGATTAAGATTAGCCATCTTGTTGATCTATATAGTTGTTTCTCATGCTTCTGAAGCCTCAGAAGCGTCAGTCCTGGCATAGGAAATCCTTAGACTTGTTCTCTTTGGATTTTTCTCCACCAGGTGAGTAGTCATTGTAGTGTTACCTATGCATTTTCTAATATACTTTGGATTTCCCTCTGCCAGCTGTGTGACTGAGCCATAGCCTCCAGAGATTGCCCTTACAGAGGCCACTCTCTATCTATCAATTCATTATGGCCTGCCACCAACCTACTCACCAACTTGCTTTTCAATTTTCTATCATTCAAGAAGAGCTTGGTGTCAAAGATTCCAATTTTCAAATCTCCAAAGAACACTTTTCACTAGCAGCTATTGTTCAACAGTTCAATGCCAATATCTATAACCAAGTTCGTTATATGCACTAGCTTAGAAATAAGCTCCTAGATACCTACTAATCTACATTACAAGAACAGTCCTTTCATTCTGTAAAGCAACTAGAAGAGGCTTGAAACCAATTGATTATGACTGTGATGCGAAGAAACAATAAACTCCAGAAATATCATCAGGCCATTAAAAAGATTAAACAGGCCATCAAAGCTGCTCATCATGCTCACTCTGATTTTGTTAGAGAGCAATCTCAACTGAATGACTTTATGACCACTTTAAAGACATCCAGTTCAAGTTTCAGTCCTCATCTTTCTTCAGATGATATATCTAATGTGTTCAAAGAATCACAAAAAGATAGTAAGTACATTTTCATCTTATTTTCTATACTATGCACGCTTATTGTTCTGTTTATTATAGACCTTTTTATGGTGGAATTTGCAAATTGGCATTTAGCTGCTGTGATAGATTGAGAAATAGCCAAACACTTTTTTTTACTCTTCTTCTCAACTATGATTACTATTAGGATTTTTTTTTTTGCAATCAAGATGTATGATCATCTGCTGATGGATTGTTTGTCTTCAAAAATGCTATGTCAAGTTGTTTTAAATATTTTCTACTCTGATTTCCCTGAATCCACATGATGTTCAACTTATATTAGAATTTTCCATGTCCTTATTGTTTTTCAACCACTTCAAGTTGATTCAACTTGATCTAGTTTTATATCATGGGCTACAAACAACCAAAGCGCAAGAGCAGTCAAAGTGAAATGGACCTTCCTGAATGCATTGGCTTAGAAGCATCTAGTGCTTTGAAACAGACTTCAAGTGAGTGTTGTAGCTGTTTGTCAAGTTGACAAAGTTTGTTTTTTCAAACATTTTCTCAAAAAAAGGGAAAAAACCACATCCAACTATACTATGTGGGTTATATTGTTTATTTAACAGATGTTCATATATTGTTCTTATTATAGTAACAGCTGCATCAGAATATTTTCATTGTAATAATCAAGGCCAAGGAGAACGAGCCACACAATTAGCAGCAGCTTTTGATTTAATTTGGCCTGACTTACAGGAAAAGCCTATGCAACAGTCTACTCAAGGCATTCTTCAAGATACTTCTTTCAATGACATGGCTCATCAAAATGAATCTGACACCAACTCCAAACACTTAGACACCAAAGAAGAAGAAGATAACAAAACCAGTGCAGCTATAACAAATACTTTATCCTCTGAGGAACTCCTAGAGATTCAACAAGATATTAACGCTGATGAAAACAATTATCTTATAATGGCTAATGAAGAGTTTGCAGAGAGCCAGAATTTACTTAAAGGTTAGCTTTAATTTTTTGAATATAAATAAATAATTTTTTCTTTTATATTTAGAGCTAAACTAATTGCAATCTTCCAATATAAATAATACAAGGATTATTGATGAAGTATCTCCTGATGAAGATGATAGACAAGCTCAGCAAGCACTTCATCCAAGTTTGAATAGAGCCAATATCTGATTTTTTATTAATTAAATTCATAGTCACTTCTGACAAAGATAATGCTGCTAATAATGACCAAGGTAATATCTTTTCTCCATATGACTTCTTTCTGACCAGTTATTAAGAATGGGGCTCTTCTCAGCCTTATAACATTATCCATGATCATAGAAGCCGCAATCCTTCTACATGCTCTCCTGATCCTGTTCACTTTGCTGCATCTAAAACTGCTCAGTGACATAGGTTGACTACAATGTCAGCTCAGCCTAGGCATCTTCAATATAAACATGGGCTTCTTCAAAAGAACAATACACATTCAAGTCATACTTCAGCTTATTTCACTACCAGTGCTGTATTCCATTCTACTACTAGTGCTGCTCTCCATTCCACTACTAGTGCTGTGCCTTGTTCTATTGCTCAGGCCACTGCAGCACCTTTTACTACTCACATCCAAAATGTCTCAACACTTCGTTCAACTGCAATGGCTCATAGTGTTGAAGATGGTTCTACAATTCAAAATCCCAGTCCAAGCCCTAAAAAACCTTCTGATGATAACAATGAAGAAAAAAATGCAGAAAAGAAGAAAAAGGCTAAGACATGAACTAACACCAGTGATTTTAGCGGACCCTGGGAAACTGTCTTAGAAAATGCCAAGGATTAGTACAAGTTCAAGTGTTACATCCACAATCCATTCCCTCTCTTAGAAGAGCCAGCTGATGTCGAGCTTGCACAGCAAGTTCTTTTTGAGCAAATTGAGGTCTATCAAGCTGATCTTGTCTCAGGTCCTTTGGATATGAGTAAGTTTTAAAAATGTATAAGATACGTTTCCGTCAGGGGACAGGTCCCCAGACCGTCCACCCTAGCCTTGCTTAGTCTGTGTTGACGTTGGCACCCACATCTAGCCATCATCTGGACCGCTCCAGCCCTATCCTGCTCCATCCTTGTCTTGGCATCAACATCTTGCAGATCAGCTGGTCTTTGGACCCACTCTACTTGCTGGCAAGCCTTTATGCCATTGGCTGGCTTATTCATGCAGGCCTTTATGCCATTGGCTGGCTTACTCATGTAGGCTTTTATGCCATTGGCTGACTTACTCATGCTGACTGTTGCTTACTCATTAGTGCTTAGTACATACTGGCTCTATTAGTCAATATATCATAGTCATAGTGTATCCGATGTAGTATATAAGTAGGACTGGTAGATGGAACATTCTCAGTCCTAGCAATAGCATTGCTTCTGGGTCTACACATTAGCATCACTGTGAGCTCCTCAGTGACGACTTTGCCTTCTGCTCTCGCCCTCCTGCTCCACCCCTTGTTGGTGGCCTGCCTTCTTGCCTGCCAGTTGCTTGTCACTGTGCTTGCTTGATACTTGCCCCACTTGGTGGTCGGCTTGAGTGGTTGATGCATCTGCCTGGCTTTCCATGATAGGGCATCCCTTTACAGTTTCTAACCATTTATTATTTAGATTGAAAAAAATTAAAGGGAATGATTACCATTGCAAGTATTGTTTTAGTATATTTTTTATATTTTAAATTAATTATTTGCTTTAGCTAATCCAAGATATAATGAATCATTGATCATCTTTGAAGAAAATGGCTTCTCAAGTAGTTCTTTGATGCTACAACAAAGCTTTAGTGCCTAGACTGAATGCAGGTTATAATGAAGAATACTTGTATCAGCAAGTCAGTAAAAATGTGCAGGAACTTCTTCATAAGTCTATGTTTCTGAGAGGTGGGACTGATGAAAATGTGAGTCTTGCTTTTTCTCCATAACCACTCTCATTCTGTGTATAGGGAAAAACCAGAAATTTTGGTCGCCGTGGTTTATTAGAACTCTCTGCTGAGTTTTTTTATGCTGGACCACACTCTTTTGCTGCCAAATTTCCTTCCTACTTTGAACATTCCTTTCCAGAAGAATGTCTTGCTACAGCTGCAACAGTGGTATCTGTTCTAATTTATTTTCATTTGCTTATTTCTTTAATTGTTCTCAGATAATGAATTGCTTGGATGAGTATTTGGCTACAGGTCAACAACAAAAGTTGAAATTCAAGGCAAACCCCAAGTATAAGGCAGCATGGAAAGGTCATCTCAGGCTATTGGAACAAGTAAATGCCAACAACTATCATCAACACCCTCTTAAAAACACATTAAAGAAAATTGCAGAGGCTGGGCAGTAAGCGGTAGATGTTCTGAAAATTCTCTGGCTAATTGAACTTTCAGGTGCCTTCATCAACAAACTCATGCTCTTGAATCCTTGAATTTGGAGGTTGATTTAAATTAGTTGGTAAAGAGGCTTTTCTAAAGTAAAGACTGTCAGATTTTTTGTGAACATTCTTGACTAGTTTTTTCTGTGAACTGACATATAATACAATGTATAATAAGTGTACATACAATACAATACAGATAGGTCTAGTATGCTTTAGTAAGCATAATACAAATTAGAGTGATAGTATACCAGCATATCCTAGCATATCCTAGTATTTCAGACTTTTCCAGGGATCTGATTTTGACAGTACTGTTCACTGGCCTACTTCTAACCAGCACTTGACAGCATTTGTGTAAGCATACTGCTTACCCATCGTGCGTGATGGAGGTCTGCAGGTGGTGGAGAGGGGGAGTGATTGAGGGACAAGATCGAAGACGCGATCGAGGACGTGATTGGGGAAAACCTTAAGTCGATGGTATAAATAGGGAGTAATCGCGTTGGAGAAAAGTACCTTGTCTTTCCTGTTTTCTATATCTTTTGGAATAGAGCTCGTGCCATTCTGTTGGTTTTGTCGTCAGTGAGGCCAGCTGTATGTGTTGGCTTACACTTTTTTTTTGAATTCACGCAAGCTCTTGTGCAATTACCCTCATGATTCTGGACTGTGGAGTAGCTAGAGTGACATCTGTCTGCAAAGAAGCTGTGTGCCGACTTGTGGAGAGGCTCTTCTTACTGGTTTGGTATTCTTGTCTACCCCTTGGTGGGGGCTTCTGGCCAAATAGGAAGCTCTGTGTCGTTTTGCAGGTACTTCTTGCTCGTATAGTACTCTTGCCTACTCTCCCTGTGTGGGGAAGGGATTCTTGTCTTGTTTTGGATAGATTGCGCTCGAACTTGGTATAAAGATCCTGCGTCGTCATGTCTGTGTTTTCACGTCTGCTCTTGTTTGACTATCTGGTGCTTGCTGCGCTGGCTCCTCATACTCGCTCTCAGGCTCGCTCTACTTGCTTGCACAATTCTTTGTCTCTTCTGGGAGTTCTTTCTATGCTCGTCTCCACGCCCGTCACGCCCACGTCCGTACCCTTGTCATCAGTCTCCATCGCATTGTCAGCCTCGTCGGACGAGATTAACCTCACCACTTATTGCCACGATACTATGCCGGGTAACAGGACAAATGTCGAGGTCTACACGGCCGAAGTCACGCAAGTTTTGGCAAGCCACGCTCCGGTTGTTGGTCAGGGGACGATTGGCCCACGCCAGTTGGATTTATTTGAGTATTATGCAAAACAATTTTTCTCCCACAAGGGGATTGAAGAGGAGAAGCAGGTTGGGAAGGTGATGTACAACATAGACACGACGGAGGTGCGTGCGTGGGTTAAAGAAAATGAAGCTGAGTTAAAAACTTTGACATTTTCTGTCTTCATGGCGCGTCTGCGTGGGATAGTGCTGGAGACAGAGTGGGAATGGGAGGTTGCACAGCAATTGTCTCGCAAGCAAGAGGAGGATGAGAAGTTCATGGCGTGGGTGGCGGCATTGCAAGAGGCTAATGATATCCTTGCGACAAATGCACAGTTTTATATCCCGCCGGAACGCATGTGCTTCCACATCCTGCTCCATTGCCAGGATGATATCCGCAGGGAGTACAATTTGGGAAATAAGGACAAGCGCTACAACGACACAAAAGATTTCAATTTCTGGTTACGTATCCTGGCGGACATCGACAAGGTTATTGCTGGCCATAAAGCCCAGTTAAGTAAATATCTCGCTTCATCTATTGCAGCCTCGGCAAAGGGGCAGTTGAAGAATGTAACAAACACGCCGAAGGCGCAGGTGGCTCGGGGGTTGGCAGAATCAGCGGGTGGAAATTGAGTGCATGTTTATCCATTGACGTTGGAGGAGCGTAGGATCTTGAATGAACATAACGGATGCTACCAGTGTCATCAACTCTATGTCAAGCATCGTGCAGCGGACTGTTCAAATCGCGGTAAGGGGCTACTCCTGGTGGACTATGAGAAGCAAAGACTGACACCTGAATTTGCAGCGTCGGCTCAAATGGAGCAAATTAGAAAGAAAGGGAAGGTTGCAGGGAAGGCGGGAGGGGTTAATGGGGCATCAGTTACGGTGGCGGCGGTGTTTGGTGGGAATGGAGATGAGAGTGATAGCAGTGATGCGGGCTCTGAGTACGTCTTTCCCAAGCACATGGTTCTTGCATGCATGGTTTCAGCACCGTCGATTGTTCCTACGATGGTCGAGAGAGTGTTAATTGACACTGGTTGCCCTCCAGCTCTGATTTTGTCGACGCTCGTGGCTAAGTTGGAATTGGAACGTCGGCGGTTATATCGACCTTTTGAGGTATCAGGGGCGTTTACATCAGGAGGAGAAAAGAATTTGCAGCTTTTGTCTGAGTACATTAAACTTGTAATTGTATCTCCGTGCACGCGTTGGCAGTCGAAGTCTCAAGTTTTCATCATCTGTCCAAATCTGCACTTGAACATCATTTTGGGCCTGGATTGGCTGAAGAAGAATTCTATTACGGTTGACGTGGCGTCGGGTTCTGCCAAGGATAAACTCTCAGGGTTTGATCTTCTTCGGCCGTCAGGAGTAATGGAAGTGCAAAAGAAGAGGGTGGAGGCCCTGCATGTGAGACGGGTGAGAGAGAAGAAGGAGAGGCAAAGAGAACGAGAGTGGATTAAGGCTGGACAGCGAGACACAACAGTGCTGCGACGTCCCGTTCAGTTTGAGCTCAATGCCTTGTTTGCCCTGCATTCGGACAGGTTTGCGCATCTAAGGGAATTCACTGCTACGGGCGAGCCACGAGTGCTGGGGCTGGTGAGAACACGTATTGAGGAATTGGTGTTTCAGGACAAATTGCGACAGAAGGACAAAGCACTAAAGAAGAAATTCCAATCACAGTTTCCTTCCGAGCTCCCACACGCGACAGATCTGCCATCCAATGTGTATCACAGAATTCAGGTTAAACCACTGGCAAAGGTGGCAGTGGCGCGTTCTTACTTGTGTTCGCGGAAATATCGTGATAAATGGAAGACCTTGATCGATGAACATGCAGCTGCAGGAAGGATTCGACCCTTGTCATCGCCATATGCAAGTCCATCATTCATCATTCCTAAGTCTGATCTCTCCGTGTTGCTGTGTTGGGTAAACGATTACCGGAAGTTGAATTCGAATACAGTGCCTGACAATTTCCCATTACCAAGAATTGACGATATCTTGGCAGATTGCATGCGGCCGGGGACGCATTTTTGGGGGAAGATTGACTTGACAAATGCCTTTTTTCAGACGTTAGTGCATCCAGACGACATCATCATTTGGTCGCGCACTCTAAAGGAACATGAGGAAAATGTTACAAGGGTTTTGGAGGTGTTGTGGGAGGCGCGGCTGTATTGTTCATTGAAGAAGAGTTCCTTATTTTGCACGGAGATTGACTTTTTGGGGCACCATATCTCAGAGAGGCGGATTGAGGTGGATGTTTCAAAGGTGGAAAAGATCTTGGATTGGCAGATTCCTCGCAAAGCGAAGCATGTCCAGCAATTTTTGGGACTTGTTTGTTACATCGCAGTTTTTCTCCTAGCCCTGGCAGAGCATACATCAATCTTGACGCCCCTGACGAAGAAGGAATTCAATGGTGGCTTACCTGCGTGGACAGAGGCTCATCAGAAGGCGTTCAACGGAATTAAAGCGTTGGTTATTGGGAGGGATTGTTTGACAACGATTGATCATGAAGACCCAGGGGTTAACAAGATTTTCGTCACCTGCAATGCTAGTAAGCGCCGTACAGGTGCGGTTTTGTCTTTTGGACCAACATGGGAGACAGCGAGGCCGGTTGCGTTTGAATCGCGGCAGCTGACTCCAGCAGAAAAGAACTACCCTACGCATGAGCATGAGCTTCTGGCGGTTGTTCACGCATTACATAAGTGGAGGATGGATTTGCTTGGTTTGCGATTTGAGGTGTATACCAACCACAAGACTTTGAAGAATTTTGAAACTCAGCGGGACTTATCACGAAGACAGGCACGTTGGATAGAATTTCTATCACAGTACAATTTTACAATGAATTACATCCTGGGGGAGGACAATACAGTTGCAGATGCGTTGTCGAGGATTCAGGACGAGGAGGAAGTGGGGGTGGGGGCAGTCATGAGGTTGGAGGCAGACGAAGATACCTTGCGGGACATACAGGATGGCTATCGGGTTGATGATTACACACAGAAAACTCTGGAGGATAGAAAAAAGGGCATGCCTGTGCCTGGGGTGGAATTGAGGAATGGTTTGTTATTTGCAGGGGAGCGACTTATTGTTCCAAAGTATAAGAGTTTGCAAGAAAATCTGTTCAGGGTTGCACATGACGAACTAGGTCACTTTGGAGTGGACAAGACATACGCAGTTCTCCATGATTCCTACTATTGGCCGAACATGCAGAGGGATTTGTGTCATGGATACATTCTGTCATGTGCGGAATGCCAGCGGAATAAGAGTAGTACAAAGAAACTGACAGGCCCGTTGCACCCGCTGCCTGTGCCAGATTGCCATTTTGGTTTGGTTGCTCTCGATTTTGTTGGTCCTTTGCCTGTGGATGAGGGTTTTGATCAGTTGTGTACGATGACGTGCAGAGTGGGGGCGGATATTCGGGTTTCACCTTGCAAGACTACTCAGACTGGAGAGGAGTTCGCATCGATCTTTTTCCATGACTGGTACTGTGAAAATGGATTGCCATATGAAATTGTCACGGATAGGGACTCACTTTTCACATCGACCTTTTGGAAAGCATTTGTAAAGCTGGCCGGGATTAAACACAAGATGTTGTCCTTGTTTCATCCGCAAACTGATGGGGTCTTCTGAGCGTACAAACAAGACAATAATCCAATGCTTATGTTTCCACGTCGACCGCCAGCAAAAGGGTTGGGTGAGAGCCCTGCCTAGAATAAGGTTCAGTTTGATGAACACTGTCAATGCTTCAATGGGTTTCTCCCCGTTTCAATTGAAGTCAGGTTTCACACCTCGTGTGTTGTTACCGTTGGCGCAGCCGGGGGTCGTCGACTGGTTGTCTGATGATCTGGCCACTCATGTGTTGCATGCAATTGATTTTAACGTTTCCGAGGCAAAAGATAATTTGTTTGCGACAAAGATCTCGCAGGCGCAGAGTGTGAACTCAAAGCGTTCACCGGAGATTGTGTATCAAGTCGGTGACAGAGTTATGTTGTCTACTGCAAACCGTCGGAGGGATTATATTCAAAAGGTGGATGGACGAGTGGCAAAATTCATGCCATGGCAGGATGGGCCTTATACGGTGTTGGAAGCGTTTCCGGAGAGTTCTGAGTACAAGTTGGACTTACCGGTTTCGATGAAGATCTTCAATTGTTTTCACTCTAGCCTGTTGTCGCCTCATGTGAAAAATGATGGTGGACTGTTCCCTTCGCATGCCTACGAAATGCCTGGACCAGTAATTTTGGACGAGCGACGACGTGGCATGGGGAAGCAGTATTTGGTTTGTTGGTGGGGGTATGGTCCTGATCATGATGAATGGAAGAGTGGGAGTGAAATGGAGGACGCAGCGGCGTTGGATGTCTGGGAGCAGGGTAAGAGAGGAGGTTAGGATATTTTTCTGAAAGAGTGGGTGAGTGTAAGCATACTGCTTACCCATCGTGCGTGGTGGAGGTCTGCAGGTGGTGGAGAGGGGGAGTGATCGAGGGACGAGATCGAAGACGCGATTGAGGACGCAATCGAGGATGTGATTGGGAAAAACCTTAAGTCGATGGTATAAATAGGGGGTAATTGCATTGGGGAAAAGTACCTTGTTTTTCCTGTTTTCTATATCTTTCGGAATAGAGCTCGTGCCATTCTGTTGGTTTCGTCGTCAGTGAGGCCAGCTGTATGCGTTGGCTTACAATTTGACAGGAATTGATCTGTGTATAGGCCTGACCAGAACTAAGCTTCTACCCAGTACTGTCCAGTACTGTCCAGTACTAGACAACTATATACCTTGTCTGGCTGTGATGCACTGTGGAACTAGCCATTGCTTAACAGTCAAATGCAGATCATTCTAGTCCAGACCAGAGTTTCAGACTTTGCTGATGTCATAGTAACCCAGAGTCTGATGTCGGCTTCTGTGAGGGTGTCTCCGACGAGGTAGTCAAGAGTTTCTCAACCTAGTGACATCCATTGCCATTTTGCTAATAGATAAGTACGAGATAACGAAATGCGGCGGTAAAATGCGGCTGTAAAATGCGTCCACCGATTTTGATGAGGTCACATGACTGAACTTGCGCATCGATTCACACAACAAACAAAGTCTGTACTGTTTCAGGACTTTGTTGGCGAGGCAGTGATCAATCATGACTGGCATGCCCTTATCCGGTACTTACAAGCTTGTACACTAACCACTTGCCCCCCGCCCAAGTCCTAGTTTTCTCGCACATTGACTCGTATAGAACTCTGAGACCGTTGTTAACCACTAATCGACTTCTGTGATGCTGACGCCCTCTCTTGCGGATGAAATCAAGAATGCTCATGACGAAGGACCTTTTATCATTGGTGAGCCTTCATATGTCTATCGTCTACCCTCGTTGAGACTCTTCGTTAGGGGTCATGGCAAACTACTTGTAAAGTATTTTTGTCCAAAGTATACAACCAATTAATAACAAGCCAAAGCCTCCTTGGGGTTTTGTGCTCACAAGCGGCCTATTACTATCGCACGTACCCTCAAGACCACCTATTCATGAAATCCATGGTAATTCCAATACCTGCCGAGCCATTGTTTTTGATCCCCATACTGAGTGGCATTTCTGCAGATCGGAATCCTCCTGTTCGCTACCTCCCCACCTTCTTCCTCATCAATCTCACTGTATCTCAGTGGATTTGAAGTCTCTCATGTAATAGTTCTCTCACAGACGTTACATTTTGTCTATATCTATTGCAAGATACCAGAAAACACAGGAAGAATGAATATAATCCCCTCGTATGTCCAGCCCAAGAAATCAAAGGTTTTGGCATGATTTAAATGGAATATTGGTCTAGAGGATTTGTGGTATGCTTACTCCAGTTGTGATGCCATTAAAAGGGATGTAATCAGTTGATCAGGTTTCACTCGTGGTTGGGGTACGTTCTTGATTGGAAAGCCGTTGTTCGCATGGATGATTACCCGCCCAGTATTTAATCGCAACCATTGTCCAAATGCAAGTATTTTGCAAGATCATAATCCATAGCCTCGCGTTGCTCATTCTCTGTGTACAGCTTTTATGCATGGAGGGTGAAAACTTGTTTGTTACAAAACCATTGACTCCTGCTGCTATTGACAAATTCACGCAGTGAGTAACAACCATAGATGGGGAAGATTGATTGTAGGATTCATAGTGAGCCTCTTTGATACACGTTTTTCATTCTTTTTTGATTCTTTCGGTTCCAGATCACAGTCATTGTTACACAATTTTGTGCGTCCTACGTAGTTCCTGAGTCTGAGACTAGGTTCAAACAGTGGTCTTCAGGTTTATCGATTGGTTAGTTTTTAATATATACAGACGAATTGCTGTATTGATGACAGGCACGTCTCACCAGCAGTGGCTGTTCAACTGTATTTTATAACACTATAAAACTCCCCGGTTCACTGAGTAGAGTCCAAATTTAGTTCTGGCGAACCATCTGTCCAAGATACTCGAATAGGACCCTTACAAGCGAGTACTCATCTTTTTCCCGGAACTGTTACTTATAATATTATGCAGAGGCTTGCTCCAGCTTCATGGGGTGTCACCAGTATTTGTGATCTGACAATAAGCTTCTCTCTCGTGTACTTTTTAAACAATCTGCGTTCTGGTTTCATGCCGTAAGTGCAATCAAGGCCCTTATTATACCAAAATTCAATTTCTTCAAGTTCAGAGCGTTTGATAAATCATTTAATACTGCTTAGGTAAAAAATAAGGCTTTGACACTGAAATTGCAGTTGACATCACTTTAGTATCAATGTCGGCGCTGTGACCAGTATCATTGCTATATGCACATTAGTTCTTGTGAGCACTGGTCTGTTGTTCCCATCATGGGGTGCAGAACTGAATCTTCCAAGTATTATGCTACACCACAAGATAATGTGACATATGGTGGTATGTCTTTTAATATTCCAGTAATGTCTCTATCTTCTAACTTTTGGGACAGTCTTTATTGGAATCAGCGGGAAATGTACGCAGTCAACTGAACTGGTATCTTTATTTATTAATAATCGTGATGTAGTTTACCTCAACTCGATGCTGGTGAGTAGTCTAATGGCTGAGAATCTGGGTGCTGCAGAAGGAACCTGCCTGGACACAGGTGACGTATGTCGTGCTCTGACTCTTTTTTTGGTTCTTTTTGTTGACCAAAGGTACCATTTGACAGGTTAAATTCACGAAACAACACACGAAAAATTCTGGAGAAGCCTGTATTGGTACATGTTCCAGACCTCAACTCCAGCCAAGGTGAGAAATAAGAACTTGGAATCAGTGCAATAGATGTTAATCTGACATAGGTGTTCAAGTTGAAGCATAAGCATTCAGATAAATGACCACAGTCAAGATATATTGTTTAATTTTAGCACATCTCTTCAAACAAAGCTGTAATAAGAGAGCTCAAGTTGGTTTTAGAGGTATTGCAGTTCCCAAAATAGAAATAACTTAGAATTATGGTGTAGGATTTGATATGAATATGTTTGTTACTCCAAGCATGATTTGACTTAGTCCAGACACTTGAGCAGGCCTCAAATCTGCCTCAACTTGTGGTGTAGATAATCTGCATCCTGAATGTTCTTGGCTAGCTTTTCAGAAACTTGATCCCTGGACCTTAAAAACAACGTATTGCTTTCCGTGCCATGACATGCGAGAACCGGCGATACGTTTTTTCTTTTTCGAGGATTGCTACATAGTCCACAACATCCTCTGTTTTTTTCATTCATAGATCATGGATCATAGATGTACATATATGATAATGTATTTACTTACTTTGGTTGCTTTCCACATGCGCTTCGAAGCGATTAGCCTGGTTATAACTTATTAGCTTATTATTATTTCACTAGATCCAACCGGTGGTCCCTTGCCCATACCACCCCCAAGGCTAGACTACATATGTACTTGCACAGAGTCATTTGCGCGATCCGACCCGTGCCCTGGTCATGCATAATCATAACGTCTGTCATATATTACATACGTACGCCACTGCATACTGGCCCTAATCTGCTTTTTTATCAAGTGGCCGACCGATGAGCGTACACGTGTACATATGTCGGGGATAGAGGGCACCCATGAGCTTGGGAACCGTCACGGGTAAGACATGGGATGCAGTAGACGCAAGTAGTTAGTTAGCCTTCGCTGTGTGAAAACAGAGTCATTTCCAAATCCTCGTTATGCGCGATTACGATTACACAGCCCCACATATCGAAAGCGCGGACACGTGTCTGTCGAGAGTAGAGGGCTCCTTGAGCTTGGGAACCATTAAACACAAGTAGTTAGCCTTCTCTATGTGAAAACAGGTTTATTTCAAATCTTCGTTATGCGTGATTACATATGTCGTGCACAAACAGCTCTCGTGACTACTTATCGTAAGCTACATCCGGACGTTGGGGACCGGTCCCACGGGGACGATCCTGGTAGGGTTGATCTAGGCGAATGAGCACGAGAAGATCGACAAAGTAAAAGACGCCTGCCTACCTGGGCATGAGACCAGTAATAGTGCGTTTTGATGTGCTCAAAGTTCGTGGAAGATTGGAAGGCGGGATTGTTCCAGTAGAGGTTCTGCATCCATCTGTATAGTGGAGCCGAAGGAAGATCATGGAGTATTGTCGGATCGCGAAGATTGGATATGATTTACGTCATTTCTGGGATCAGAAGCAGGGGTAAGGAAGGACGCACTTGTGGATGGCAGGGTATCCGTCACGGATCGTGCGCAAGTTGCACTTGAAGTGGCCTACATAGACCGGGTCGAAGCGGATCTGGACAAGAAATAAGAATACGCATGGGTACACCGGGTAGCTGTCAAAGATGAAGAAAAACATACGATGGTAACCCAGAGTCTGATGTCGGCTTCTGTGAGGGTGTCTCCGACGAGGTAGTCCTTGCCCTCCAAGAGTTTCTCAACCCGGTCCAGAGCCTCGAAGACTTCGACGACAGCTTTCTGATACGCTTCCTGGGTCGTCGCAAATCCTGCTCGGTAAACTCCGTCTAGAACATGCACCGGTCAACTGTGCTACACAGAGTTAAGACCCGGGTCAGACCCACTGTTGATGTTAGGATAGATCCACGCGTTTAGCTCGTCGATCTGGCTACGAAGGTTCGTTGGGTAGTAATCAAGGGCCGCCTTCTCAGGGGGAACCACAGTGTTGAAAGCCGTGTTGAAGATGCGGATAATCTCCGAACTCTCGTTGTTGACGATAGTATGCGTTTTCTTGTCCCACAACACGGGAACGGTAAACCTACAGGTACCTTCGTTGAACTACGACTCGACTGGGTATGGATAGACGCGACAGACCTGCCGCTGTACTCTGGATCAGCTTTCAGGTAGAGATCCTTGACGTGCTCGGCCTTGTACAAAGGATCAACGTCGGCACCAGGGAAAGCATCAACGTTCGCAAAGGGCCACCCTTGATTGCCCATACGGGGGGACACCACAGTCACCGCTAGATTAACCAACGTGTCTCAGCAAGGCTCAACTACCGAAATAAAAAAGACGCCTCACGGATAATGTCCTCCAAGCCCTTCAACTTGCGCATAATCAACGTGCGCGTGGCCCATGCTGGCGAGAGGGAATCACAATCGTCAGTATTTCGCGTGTCCGAAATACGTATTGGAGAATCTCACGGCAGGCGTACGAGACGTAGAGGTGATAGCGATCTGGGGTGACGGGGTTAGAAGGGTAAGGAGAAGAACCCGGCGGTGAAGAGTCGTTCGTACCA
>QLOM01002931.1:0-26140 GCA_003313785.1 Termitomyces sp. MG148 | reverse complement strand
AAAAGGCGAGGACCACAATGACCCAACGAAAAGGCCCAAGTCCACTACTTTCAAGGAACGGGCCATAGTCGACTTGAATGTTGGTCCTCTGCCCGCCTCAAGATCAGCATTTATCTCATGCCAATAATGCACGCGCTCCAGCAGACCCAGAGTTCCCCCTGGCGAAAAAGTGTTGGTTCGCCCTAATCCACGAACGACACGTTACGCTTGGAAATCCAGGCACGAATGAGTCAGATGAGCTAACCGAGATTGTTGTGGTTCCTTAAATACTTATATCGGGGGAGGGTGACGACGCGATGATAGGGAGGTAAGGTCGGTGGGTATGAGGTGGGTCGATTAAATCAATGTTTTTCACAGCTGCATTGTAACTCGTTCACGAGCAACTTGTAGACCAATCATGTCCACAATCTCTCAGAGGATCATGTAAGGGTAACTTATCGTCCTCTATAAGCGAGGGCACAACCCTAGAAACTCGAAAAAAACAGGAATATTAATTCAATTAAACCGTTACCTAGAGTTTTTTAATCTATATATACACTTCAAGTTGCACATGATGCTATACAAACGGAGCTGTTGTGTGTTAGGTATGTTCGAAATTTTGCACCACGTTTCCTAACGGGTTGAATGGAAGGAAAGTTTCTTTGAGCCAACAAGTACATTATTGCCGTTTTCAAAATAGTTGGCGCGGCCGCGTGCAAACAAAACATAACGCTTCCGACACTCAAATCTCCTGCAAGCCATATCTCCTCAACCACTGCACCGTTTTCCTTCAAACCAGAACCGTTGGAATCGCCTTATTTCTCTCCAGATGCCCCCATGATTTTTTTTGTATTTTGTAAAAAATTTATTGGAACAAAAAATACATGTACCTCACAACTCGTGCAACCCGTAGCTTCAAAACTATTGATCCTTGAGTCCTCAGTGTGTGAGATGAGTCTCATATAATGCTCTCCAAGATGCCCCCACAGAAATTATAGAGACAGCTTTTTGATTGAGTGATGGCCATTGTGATCTTCCGTCACATAGCCGTTCACGGTTTGCCTCAACCATCGCCCTCAACCCTACATGGCCCGTGGCTGTCCTCTGTCTAATGATCTTCCCTCTGTTATTTTCAACATGACTCGGTATCTGGATCTCACTCAAATCACTCATCTCGAGCAGGACATCCAGAAACAAGCAACGCACCTTGATTTTTATCGGAAGAACACTCCAAAATTTCTACTTCCTGTTCCTCTTCTTCATGCTGAGATACATCCAAACTATCGATCTCATCAAATTTCTCCGCTTCAGAACCATTGAAATCTGAGCTCCAGCCCATTGCTTGGTTGACAATCCGGTTGAAGGAGCTGATTGGTTTGGCTCCCCGCAGAGCCATGAGAGCTGCAACAGCAGCCTCATCAGGTGTCTCAGCTGCTGCTTGACCACTCGAAGCTTGACTGGTCTTCTTTTTGATCGGGCGAGGCTTTGGACGTGGTTGGCTGGGTAGATTTTCAACATCAGAATCGTTGTCGATGGCTTTGGCTTTGACAGTATTCCGGCGGCCAGTACGTGATGCAGTAGGCTTTCTCCGGCGGGAAGTCTCTCTACTGTTAGCCATGGTCCAGAGCAGGCAGAAATCAAGAGTGTGTTTGAAATACAGGAACAAAAATCGTGATCAAATGCAATTTGTTGGCTGAATCAAACACGCGTCTCTATAATTTCTGTGGGGGCATCTTGGAGAGCATTATATGAGACTCATCTCACACACTGAGGACTCAAGGATCAATAGTTTTGAAGCTACGGGTTGCACGAGTTGTGAGGTACATGTATTTTTTGTTCCAATAAATTTTTTACAAAATACAAAAAAAATCATGGGGGCATCTGGAGAGAAATAAGGCGATTCCAACGGTTCTGGTTTGAAGGAAAACGGTGCAGTGGTTGAGGAGATATGGCTTGCAGGAGATTTGAGTGTCGGAAGCGTTATGTTTTGTTTGCACGCGGCCGCGCCAACTATTTTGAAAACGGCAATAAATTGCGGTCGTGGGATCGATATTATGGCGTCATCGAAATCGATACCGACCGTAACATCATCGATCAAAACATAGACCAATTTCGCTTTATACTTTGAGGAAGAACTGCACGGTACGTCGTCGTCGTCGTTGTTGAGAACAACTATTATATTTACTGGCCCTCACTGAAGGATTCTTCGTCTTCTACTGGTAAACCACCTAAGAAGGAGATTAGAGAACAGGCTCACCCTTGATCAAATCAAATCTTTGAGCTGACTGGAAATACGATCTATCTTATGTCGTCAGGTTCTGGATTGCCTCCACCAGAGCACGCAGCTTTTGCTGTAAACTCTCGACTTATCTCTTGCATTGTGACTGAAAGGCTGTTGCGAGCGGTTTATATCACCATCACCTCTCCGATTTCAGGACTTCTGATTGTTCTCTCAAAACATCTAGTTTCAGAGCCATCTCTCCTGAATCGCACTTTGCGAGGAAATGATATTTTGGCAGTAGTTCCGCTACGTCATGCACCAGTCTTCGCCCCAGTTACCGAGACTGTCTTTTACAAACATGGACGACCAGTAGGACTTGTGGATCCACTTGATATGGGGTAAAATTTTCAAACAGGCAGGTCAAACCCCACCAACACGTGAGAAGGATCTCATTCTCTTTGATTTCTAGAAGTTTGTCGATGGCGTCATCATTGCGGAAGGTCTTCGAGAAGAAATCAGGGCAGAAATTCAAAGTTCATATGATTATCAACGTGCGTACATATTTACTCAGTGACTTTAATATTACTCTAATAGCTTCTAAGTTCTGTCCTATCGTAATCCATCTCATTGCCCCTCTCTTACATCGGCATCGATAGAATGGGAGCAAAGTCTTGTACAGAATGTTCTCGCACCCTACCCCCCTGGGCCCGTAGCCCCACACGTGTGCGTAAAGGCATTTCCTCGCGGGGATAAGAAACACTAAAGTATTTGGCTGCCCTTATGATAAGGAACCTGGTTGAAACCCCAGGTAAGCAGCAAAGCGGGTGGAAGTGAAACGCCTAGGGCGTCGTCCCCTCCACTTTGAACGCTACTCCAAAAAAAAAAAAAAAAAAAAAAGAATGTTCTCGCACGTGTTGATGTCTCCACAGGAGAACTTATTGGGTTCGTCGTTCGAGATCTCAGCGGTCTCCGCATCCATCCAGAGACACTTCGTCAGTCAACTGGTGTAGACTTTCAGTTCCTTCCGGGACATTGCGTCGCAACCGATACACTGGCGGAGATCTATCTTTTATCACACGTTTGTTCACGATCATATCCAACGCTTGATCAGAATTCTTGGTATGCACGCTGATGGTCGTGGATGGGAGATGCTAATGGGAGCTGTTATTCCAGAAGATCATCACCTTCGACGACTCTGGCTGAGTCCTGACAGCGGCCTTCTGCCATCTAAATGTTTGATGCGCATGAGAATGCGCGATTCTTACCGAGAGGTATGTTGATCAAGTTTCTTGTCCAAACTTTGATTCAACATTTTTAGATGGTCTACACTCTTGTTCCGAACATGATTCAGTATTGCCCAGAAAATGGAAAGAAGGCTTGACTTTTCTCTGTTCTGCTGTGTGTTTCGATACATATACTTTGTCTACTTATGTGTATGTATGACGTCGCGTCAATTGACGACTATGAAAGTCAATCGGGTCCGAGTTTCTTACACTTTGCTGTAAGCCGGAAACTACCTGCGACGCAGATTAAGGCCCCAAGGGTACTTATTTGGAGAAAGGTCGGTAGATATGATCTGATAAGATGCTTTAGCAACCCATGATCGAGGAAGTAGTGATGGGAACTCTCACCCATCTAACAATTGACTCGTTTGTCCCTCTACATTTACGACCCTTAACAAGTATTAACGACCAATCTGCATTTTCCAATTGTGTAACTCTTCCTGGAGAAGAAGTATAATGTCAAGCCAAGAGACTGAACTGGGTACCTTGATCATCGTTGTTCTGAAGGCGAGAAACTTGAACGACAAACACTCCTTATACAAGCAAGATGTGTTTGCACAAGTGACCCTCAACGGTGAGGCTTTCATACACTTGATTTTGAGCCCAGATTTATTAGTCTGCTGTTTTCACTGACAGGTACTACCAAGAAAACAAAGCTTTCCATCAAAGGCGGCCAGCATCCTGAATGGGACAAGGAAATTCGATATCCGGTTAGGAGGCAGGCTGGAGACAAATTCAGGAAGTTGGAAGTCGCGTGTTACTCCAAGGAGCCCAGGTCTGATGATATCTTGGGTAAAGGTGGAGTCGACATCGCCGACACGTTGAGGACAGGAGAGTTCGATGGTATGTCTTTGACTTCACACGTTTAGAAAGAGATCCTATGCTAACTTTTTGAACAACATCTAGATTGGGTACCTCTGACTATCGATGGTGTGGTTTGAGGGGATTTGTATCTCGAAATGACGTTTTACTCAAACGGTCCAGCACCAGCCCCTACTCCTTCGGCATTTTTTCATGCAGCACCATCAAGTAATTTTAAAAGACGCCCTTCGAAACTTGAAAGAATCAACCGCCCTCCTCAGGCCAATCCACAGCCAAGAGCTTCTTCGAATAGACCGCTTCAGCCCGGCCGTCACCCATCAGGATCTCCAACGCTCGCTTGCCATCCTATTAACCAGTCCACACTGGCTCAGCATACTCCGATTGCGCCCGCCTCTGACCCCGTTACCACTGCGGCCCTTCACCATCTTCTAAGTGATACCGCAAGTCAACAACCACCGGGCAATGCCTATCTTACTTCAAAAGGCCACCATTCGAGATCACCTTCTCCTTCATCCTCCAAACGAAACGACTCGCCGCTTCCACAGACTGTTGATGTTGGACACTTTCTCTTCTTTATCTTCCTCTTCTCAAAAGCCAATGCGTCATCCCTATATGCCTCCCAGCTCTGTACGTAAACCCAAAAATCCGTTCAAACACAACACGCGCAATAACATACTTCTCCTCTCCTCATCCTCTATTCCCATTCATACGCATGCGCCGCAGGTCTTCCATCTCCTTGTCTCTCAACCCCGACTCCGCATCCATAAATGCAAGCAAAAACGGCTCCCCACGTTGTGTCAGAGGCGAGCGTCCCGCATGCCAAGCACGGGTGCGGGATCAATTGATTTGGGCCCTACCCCAATGCGCACGATTGGTGCTTCTCTTTTGTGACTACGGAATCGCCACTCTTGATACTCTGTTCTGATGAACACTTTTTATGTGATGAGGCACCAATCTAGCAGCGGCTGACCAATGAGAATTATTTCTACTTAAAGGTCAGTGTCGGGAGAGCACAGTCGTTATCCTCCTGTTAAAGAATGTTACCTTCAGGCCCTTTTTTATTCTCTCCGTGCTCACCGCGGTACATGCTTCTATCGGTCCTTCAGCGAACATGTACATCGTCAACGCAGACGTTTCGCCCGATGGCTTCACTCGTCCGTATGTTTTGTAACATGTATTCTGTTTCAACAATTCCCATGTGACGTTCGGTCGTGTCATCTTGACAGAGCTATCCTTGCATGCAGTCATGCATCGACCGCTTCCTTGTATACCGCCGGCAAGCCACATTACAGGGCTAAGAGGCGGGGGTAGAGTAGTAGTACTCTACACCGGTATTGTATCGTAGTGACGTATGTAGTGGTGTGCTTGTAATGTAGTGACTGGTATTGGAACTTTCCTGACTAGTAGGCGAGGTTACATCGCAAAAGTGTCTAAGGGGAGACCTTGGGTTTGGGGAGGTTCGGTTTCTTATGTTCTGCCTTGGCCTTTGAAAGAGAAGAGGAAGGGGCCAATGCATGCCAAGTGCCAAGCCATTCGCGCACAAGCCTTTTTTTAATTATTTTATTTATTCTTTCTGCCATGCATTTGATCGACGTAAAGGCGGGTTCCGAAGGTAAGGAGCCTTTTTGGAGGCCTCTGCACGCGCGAGGGATCACACTGCCCTCATCTCTTTTCAGATCAGACGGCCGTCTTGGCTTGGTGCCACAGTTGGAGGCAGATGCCGCAGCTGAAACAGTAGGGCCGGATGCTCTGAAACATGCCTGTGTTGCTCTTACGTCTCGCTTCATCGCCCCAATCTCACGAGCAACGCAGGTGAGCGGGTTTGCGCTCTCTCACACACGATTTTCTCATTACTACCTCGGTTGTCAGAGTAGCGTCACCCTAGTCTTCATTCTTGTTTTATTTGCTTTTGTTGTAAATAGACAATCAATATATATCTCAGAGCAACCACGGATAGTGGTAAGCGACTGAATTACTACTCTACCTGTTGTAAATAGACAATCAATATATATCTAATAGGGTAGAGGAGTAAGTTGGGAGAAATAATATATAAAGTGATTTTATATACACACCTCAGAGCAACCACGGATAGTGGTAAGCGACTGAGGTGTGGCGACGAGAATGTCGAAAATTGTATGTATTAGTAATCAGTCAAATATGGAAATATGACGAAACATAGAGGGAGTGGAGGTAAGAATCCCAATCTCAACAGCTTTTCCTACTCTACACCGAGGTGAGACACCATTCAAGCCACCCGATGAGCGTTTCTTGAGAGCAGCCATGTGTAAGGGCGACCTCCGGAGGTTGCAGTTAAGTCACGCAACTGGCAGAGGGAAATCCGAAGTGTATTAGAGACAGTACATATTACAGGGAAATAACTAATCACCTGGCAGAGGGAAATCCGAAGAGAACAAGTCTAAGGATTCCTCTGCCACGGCGTGGCGCATCAGTACGGGGGCGGGGGCATGAGAACAACTGTACAACATCTCGGAGAAGTCCGACAACTGCAAGGAAGCATCCTGGAGATCTCCGGGATGGCCAGAAAAGGAAATGGCCAGAAAAGGAAATAGCCAGAAAAGGAAGTCCAGGGGGTCCTGGAGATCTCTGGGATGGCTGGAAAAGGAAGTCCCCTGACATCACCCCCCCCCTTAGAGTGCGGCGTCTCGACGCACCGGGTAGAACAAGTTGCGGACTGCGTGGTCCACCAGGGAGACGGGGTAGATGCCCCGGATTGTGCGGGGAGCCTCAGGGTGACTACGGTGGAAGTCCTTCACCAGAGCGGGCGCATGGACGTTTTTCATGGGTTCCCAGGAGATGTCTTTGATACCGTAGCCCTTCCACTTGACCTTGTATTGCAGCTTGTGCCGGAATAGACGGCTGTCAAGGATCTTCTCCACTTTGTACTCGGGGTGGTTGTTGACAATGACCGGAGGTGGCGGAGGTGAGGCATGTTGACCTGGAATAGGGTCGTCTGGGGCGAGTGAAAGCTTGACCACGTTGAAGACCAAATGGAGGCACCGCATGCTGGTGGGCAGCCGGAGCCTGTAGGCCAATGGTCCTACCTGGCGCTCAACCACATATGGCCCCAGTTGTCGGTGTGAGAGCTTTTGGGATGGCCTAGTGGTCGCGATGTTGGAGGCGTCCAGGTAGACTCGGTCTCCAAGCTTGTACTGGGGGGTCGGCAAGCGTCCTCGGTTGTAATAGCGGACCATGTCATCCTTGGCCTTGGTCAGGGCCACCTCCGCCTCCTCCTGTGCCTTCCGCATATGGTCAACAAACTCATTGACCGTCTCGTTCTCCAATTGTTGTGCATGTGGTTCAAAGCCCATCCGGGGGTGCCTGCCGGTGTCCAGAAAGAACGGGGAGTGCTGCGTGGAGGCGTGGACGTGGTTATTGTACTGGAACTCGGCCTCCAGGAGGAGTTTGTCCCAGTCGTTCTGCCGCTCGTTGCAGAAGAGCCGGAGGTACTGTTCCAGTTCCTGGTTGACGCGTTTGGTCTGGCCGTCGGACTGCGGGTGGTAGGTGGTGGAAGTGTGGAGCTTGACGTGCAGGAGACGATAGAGCTCCCGGGTGAAGTCTGCCACGAACTGGGGGCCCCGGTCGGAGATGTAGGCATCGGAGAGGCCATGGAGCTTCCAGACGTTCTTCCAGTACAGGTTGGCTGCGCCCATTGCCGAGCAGGTCGTGTGCGTTGGAATGAAGTGAGCTCGCTTTCCATACAGGTCAACCACAACCATCACTGCGTCGTATCCGTGCGCGTCCAGAAGTTCCACAATGAAGTTGACAGAGGCCACACTCCAGCACGCCGCGGATGTAGGGAGGGATTGCAGATGGCCTGTCGGGGGGCGCCGGTGTGGTTTTGTCCGGAGGCAGAGGTCGCAGGTGCTGGTGTAGGAGCTGATGTAGCGGGACATCTGGGGCCACCAGTAGTTCTGCGAGACCAGCTCCAGCGTCTTCCACCTACCAGGGTGCCCCATGACACGGGAGTCGTGGTGCTGCTCAACAATGCGCCGACGGAGCTCTGGGTTGTTGGGCACATATATCCGCCTGCGGAAGGTGAGGAGGCCGTCCTGTAGGCCCCACTCGTCCGTGCGTACCGACTTTGTACCGGAGGGGCGCCCCGGATGTAGCGCTAGCGTGGCCTTGGCAACCAAGTCTTCCTGTAGACCTTCCCGGTTTCCCCGACGTATGTCCCGGAGAATGTTGACCTCGTCTCCCTGTACAGCTACCCCTTCCAAGGCACGAATGGCAAACAGCTCCGGGCGGAGGAGGGTGATGTTATCGTTATCTCCTGCACCGGAGCCATGGTCCACGCGCCTGGAGAGGGCGTCGGGCTTCCCCATGCTCCGGCCTGGCTTGTGGTGCAGCGTGAAGTCGAAGTTGGCAAGGTACAAAGACCACCGAGCCTGGCGGCGGTTCAGCTTCTTGGCCGTCCGGAAGTGCTCCAGGTTCTTGTGGTCAGTCCAGACTTCAAACTTGTGGCGGGCCCCCTCAAGGAAGTGGCGCCACTCCTCCAGCGACCGGATGATTGCGAGCATCTCTTTGTCATGGATCTCGTAATTTCGTTCCACGGCATTGAGGCTCTTGGAGTAGAAGGCGATGGGGTGCCACTTACCATCCTCCGGAGACTGCTGGGATAGGACTGCACCGGTGGCAAAGTTGGAACTGTCGGCCTCAACGTGGAAGGGTCGGTCGTCATCCGGGAAGAGCAGAACGGGCTTGGACATGACGGCGGACTTGAGGGCGTTGAAGGCCTGCTGCTCCGCATCGCCCCAGGTCCAAGGGACATCCTTCCTGGTGAGGTCAAAGAGGGGACGCGCGTGGTAGGAGAAGTCCTGGATGAAGCGCCGGTAGAAGTTCGTGAACCCCAGGAAGGCTTGTACTTCCTTCTTGCTCCAGGGCTCCAGCTACTGCATCACGCCAGCCACCTTCACCGGGTCCATTTCTGCCATGCCGTGGGAGATGATAAGTCCGAGATACTCAGTGCGCGTCTGCTCGAACTCGCACTTCTCTGGCTTAAGGTACAACTGGTGCTGGCAGAGATGGTCCAGGACGATCCACATGATCCGATGATAAGACGTGGGCTGGGCTCAGCGCAACAAAGCTATAATTAGTGACTTTTGTTGATAGCAGTTTGGCGGCTCACTCAGGCAATCAGGTGTGACATGAACGACACATGACTAAGCGACCACAGGATGTTTAGCGCACGGGACTTCTGGACTACGGGACTCGCTCACCTGATTGTTAACGCACGGACCGCACACATGACCTTGGGCTCGATAACAGGTCACCGATCAAAGATAGCCGGCACCTTATAAGATTACGCGTTTAACGACTTGCCGACGGCTATCAGCAGGTCGCCACTTCTTCAGCCCTGGTGCCTAGCAATTAGCGACGCTTACCTTTACTGACGCTTAGCGACTTTGGCGACGCCAGCCCCCTTGATTGTTTCAGACTCCAGGATAGTCACCGTTTATTTGACTGCTTTCAGTGCTCACTTGGTGACTTAACGCTTGCCGACTGATAGACGCCGCGGATTAGCTATTTCACATTCTATTCTTCTTGTCATAATCCATTCCCCATTTTGTTACTTAGCAACTTATAGCTTAATTAACACGGCGACTTAGCGCCTATAAATACTGTACATATTTTGTCTTAGGAGCATCGAATTCCATCCCCCCAGTTCAGATCACAACTTGCACGCACTAAGTTCCTCTAAGTCGCCAAGGGACTTACTGTTTTTACTGACCACGCTAAGCTTGCCGCTTCTTCGCCAGTCTTGCCGACTGTCTAGGTGCTATACGAGCACACTTTGACTACGTTACGTCGCCAAGTCCTTGCCGACTATCGGCACCCTAGCGCCTTGCAGGCTACACGGCTTAGATCGCTAAGCACCTTTCTTCCAATTACTAAATTTTCCTTAACAAACTAAGTCTCTGGGACCCTACCCGGACTCCCTCTCAACTAGCGACCGCCCAACGCATTACCTTACACAGTAGCTAGGTACCGTTTACCCTTGACAGTACTTAGCAACTTTTGGGCGTCATCACCAACGATGCTCTTCTAGCGTCTTGGTATAGATGAGGATGTTGTCGAGATACACACAGACCACTCCGTCCGCAATCAGGTCCCGGAAAATGTCGTTCATCATGGTCTGGAAGGTGGCGGGGCTGTTGGTGAGTCCGAAGAACATCACTAGAGGTTCGAACAGCCCGCGGTTGGTCCAAAACGCAGCCTTCCACTCATCTCCCTCCTGGATGCGCACGTTGTTGTAGCCCCACTGGACGTCCAACTTTGTGAAGTAACATGCACCCTGGAGGTTGTTGATCAGTTCCGAGATGAGAGGGAGTGGGTAGCAGTTCTTGACAGTCATTGCGTTGAGTACCCAATAGTCTTGGACCAACCGGAGGGAGCCATCCTTCTTCTTGATGAAAAACACCGGAGAGGCCATTGGAGACTTTGAGGGGCAGATTCGTCCTGACTCCAGACCGGAGGAATGCGTCAAGCTCATCCTGCTCCTTGAGTGCGAGCGGGTAAACCTTGCAGTTGGCCGGCTTTGAGTCCGGCAGGAGCTCAATGGCGTGATCCCACTGCTTGCGCTCCAAGAGGGAGTCGAACGAGGCCTTAGAGAAAACATCCTCGAAGTCGTGCAAATGGTCAGGGACCGCATCCCGGAACGTCCGGGGCTGGGCGTTGGCTGCAAAGGCCTGGGCCAGTTGTTGAGAAGTGGTTTGGCTGGCCCGGATCTCCTCCACCACTGGCGGGGGTCATAGCGTGGTGGCGTAGATGCAGTCTCCTACCTCAATGGCTTCGTCTGGAAGCTCTGGGTCCTGCACGGGTAGGAACTCTCCTTCACGTCCCTCCTCCTGACTAGGGTTTCCCCCGCTGTGCCTGTCGTCCTCGTAGAGGGCCTCCCTATGAGGGAACGCCAGAGGCAGGGGATCCAGCAGGTCGAGATCAGCAAAGGGGAGGTGATCTACGCGGCATGCCCTGATAGCTGCGTATTCCCGCATAGCGGTGCGCTGCTCCTTCTTCACTTCTTCTGCGCAGGTCGCGCAGCGTTGGGGGCACCGGCTCATGCTCACCTCCCCAGTAGCCCAGTCAATTTCCAGGTTGTGCTCCTGGAGCCACAGGAATCCCAGGATCATGTCCTGTTTACCGATGCTCGTGACGGCAAAGGTAGTGTGCTCCGCATGGGACCGGTAGCGAAGAACAAGGTCCACCACAGACTTGATGGACCCCGCTTCGTTGCAGGTACTGTCAACGTTGTATACCGGGATCGGGGCAAGCAGGGGTCAAGTGGTGAGCTGATGCCGTTCTACGTAGCTGGTGTCCACGAAGAGCCCGGTGGCTCCGGAGTCTAGGAGGGCCGACATGCTCTGGGTCTGTTGCGTGTCGGTTGTCTCGATTTCCACGTTCATCCGGAGCGAGTTGGGCGACAGAGTGGAGGCAATTACGTAGCGGCGGGGGAGGCAGCGCTCCCAGGCGGGGAGGCGTGTTCGGGCAGGCATTGGAGAGGGCTGAGGGGGTTTGTTGGGTACCACAGAAGTAGTGCTTATGGTTGGAGAGCTATTGGCAGAGACTGTATTGATTTCTTCTACCGACAAACATGCAAACCTGTTAGCACTAAGCGGCGGGGGCGTACTGGTCACCCGCCGCGCCCCTGAAAACCCTCACTCTGCTCCTCCTGGCCTTCCGGAACGTGGGCGTCTTTTGATGTCCCCTCCAGGATGGAGGTATCTGGAGAGGGCACTCCGGCAATGTCCTGGGCCGCCAGAAGCTGCAGGAGTAGCTCCTCTTGCTCCTCTGGGGAGAGGTAACGCACTTCCAGACCCCTGGGGCAGTGACGTGCAAAATGGCCCTGTGCACCACAGCGTCGGCATGAGAGGAGAAGCGGGGCGCGCTGTCGGGAGGCATCCACATCCATTGGCGTGCCTGGAGGTAGTGCCGGAATTGTCGGGAGTGCGACCGTTGCCATGGGCAGTGCCGGGATTGGGAACCTGCGGGGGAGCATCGCGGGGGGTCGCGTCAGGGGCACAGGATGCGCAGGCTTGCGGAGGTCATGCTTGAGCTCCATGAGCTGCCATTGCTCCCGGGCCACCCGGTACTATGCCAGGACCTGGTTGTCAGCCGGTCGACCCTCCGCAAGGTTGTCAATGCGCTCCATCAGGGTCGGATGGAGCCCCTCCCAAAAGGTAAGGCAGAGTTGCAGGCCGTCAGGGTACTCGGCCTGCTTGACCAATGCGCGGAACAAGTCGATGTACTTGTCCAGCGAGCGTTTCCGTTGGCCATACTGCTCCCTATCCCTCAGGATCAGCACGGCGCTTTTGGCGGGGTTCCGGGGAAAGAACTCGTCCCGGAACTCTTGTTCGAACTCAGCCCAGTCCGTAAAGCTCGTGACGCCTCCGGGGCGTCGGAAAACCCTCAGCGCGTAGGTGGCCGCTCGTCCCAACTTCATGTAGGACAAGACCCATGCAATTTTCAGCTCGTCAGATACGAAATCGTCGCCACAGAGCTGGAGATAGGTGGCGCACAACTGGAGGAAGCGTTCCCCGGACGTGCGGTTGCCATTGTAGACGTCAGGGGTCGCCGGGCATGGGATGTTGGAGCGCTCCCATGCCGGGATGGGGGATTGCACAGCACGTGGGCGCTGCACCGGCGGAGTAGGCGGTGGGGGGTTAGGTGCTGCCGGAGCAAGGCGTTCAAGGAGGGTACGGAGAGAGTCAGAGATGGTGTCGGTGGTTTGTCAGAGGTGGGTGAGTTCGGCGGAGTGCTGGGTAAAGGAGGCTTGGGTGAGTTGCACCTGCGTTTCTAAGTGGAGCAGGCAGGTCCAGGCTTCCTCGCCGGAGGCGGTGATGATGCCCAAAAGTCGCTAAGTACTGTCAAGGGTAAACGGTACCTAGCTACTGTGAAAGGTAATGCGTTGGGCGGTTGCTAGTTGAGAGGGAGTCCGGGCAGGGTCCCAGAGACTTAGTTTGTTAAGGAAAATTTAGTAATTGGAAGAAAGGTGCTTAGCGATCTAAGCCATGTAGCCTGCGAGGTGCTAGGGTGCCAATAGTCGGCAAGGACTTGGCGACGTAACGTAGTCAAAGTGTGCTCGTATAGCACCTAGACAGTCGGCAAGACTGGCGAAGAAGCGGCAAGCTTAGCATAGTCGGTAAAAACAGTAAGTCCCTTGGCGACTTCAAGGAACTTAGTGAGCACAAGTTGTGGTCTGAACTGTGGGGATGGAATTCGATGCTCCTAAGACAAAATATGTACAGTATTTATAGGCGCTAAGTCGCCGTGTTAATTAAACTATAAGTCGCTAAGTAACAAAATGGGGAATGGATTATGACAAGAAGAATAGAATGTGAAATAGCTAACCCGCGGCGTCTATCAGTCGGCAAGCGTTAAGTCACCAAGTGAGCACTGAAAGCAGTCAAATAAACGGTGACTATCCTGGGGTCTGAAACAATCAAGGGGGCTGGCGTCGCCAAAGTTGCTAAGCGTCGGTAAAGGTAAGCGTCGCTAATCGCTAGGCACCAGGGCTGAAGAAGTGGCGACCTGCTGATAGCCGTCGGCAAGTTGTTAAACGCGTAATCTTATAAGGCGCCGGCTATCTTTGATCGGTGACCTGTTGTCAAGCCCGAGGTCATGCGTGCGGTCCGTGCGTTAACAGTCAGGTGGGTGAGTCCCGTGGTCCAGAGGTCCCGTGTGCTAAACATCCTGTGGTCGCCTAGTCATGTGTAGTCCGCATCGCGCCTGTTCGCCTGAGTGAGCCGCCAAACTGCTATCAACAAAAGTCGCTAATTATAGCTTTGTTGCGCTGAGCCCAGCCCACGTCTTATCATCTCCTCCCAACTGAAAAATTGACTGTCCTCAGTCAACCTCGATATCACGTGTTGTTACCTGGTCCGTGTGCCTAATCCCTGTCCTTACAAGGTCTGGCGACCATAATCGTAACTTCATTGAAATCCCCTGTAAGCAGGCAATTTCCGGAGTCCTCTGTAAGCAGTCGATTTCCCACCCCAATGTCCTCCGCTCCTGTCGCCACCGATGCCAGCGCCCGTGCGCTTTCCTTCATTTTCAAGGCCTCGCTATTTTTGGTGCGGCACCTTGGCGATGAGGCTGGTGCTTCCCAAGAGTTAGTGGTAGGGATGTTGTGGCTGTTGGAGCGGTGGGAGGTCCACCGGTCGTCAGGGGTGACGTGGGATGACGAGGCGATGCTGCGGGAGTGGTGTGTTGCTCGGGCTGCCAAGTACGAGGGCGCTGCCTGGTTAGCGCCATACATGGCCTTGCTGGTATGTATCGTTAGCGACTGTACTTTTTGTCTCTTGGCTGACCATTTAGCGACTTCCCCTTCCTGCCGTTCCTTCCGTTGGCGATGAGTTGGCCGACATTTTGGAGGATGGTCCTTCCTCTCCTTTTGTTGCTGGCGCTCCCGTGGTGTCTTCTTCTTGGCTGGTGCCTCTTCCCAGTCAGCCGACTGAGAACGACCTCGCTACCGTGGGTCAGGAGCCCCGTTGTGTTCGTCCGGTACTCCAAGTGGCCGCTGGTGCCGAGAGCCCTGCGCCAGCGGCTCATAGGCAGGGCTCTACAACTTCTTCTCCTCGTAAGGTGCATATCTTTTTGACTCAGTCGCTTTGTCATAGTCGCTAAGCATTATTGTGCTAGTCTCGTAAATCCTCAAGGGTGGCGCCCATGTATGAGGTAAGGGAGTTGTTCCGTCCCTAGTTGTTAGCAACTGACTATTCTTGCAGGCGCCTACCCAAACCATTTTTACCGACGCGGAGTTACGAGACTTGTTGGCGACCCGGCGTGCGGAGGTAGTTTTGGATACCGGGATGGAGGCTGGTGTAGTGATGGAAGGGGCAAAGGGAAAGAAGACTGTGGCGCCTGACCAGCGCCAGGCGTATAAGGATTCCAAGGGCGCCATAAGTGCTTCCTTCTTAGCGACCATTCTGTCCTAATTCAACCTTTAGTGCAACAAATGCTGGGCCAACAACAATCCGGAGGCCTGCTGGTTCCCGACTGGTGTCTTGCCGTGCTACCGCTGCGACGCTCTTAAGTGGGCCTGCACTTACCAGGGCCTCAAGTCCCATGAGCACGGCAAGGTGGACCCTATTGTCAAGCGGACTTTTGAGCGGTCGATACGAGTCAGACGCGCTAGGGAGTTCGTGCTGAGGGAGCAGGCGTCAGTGGAGGCTGGCGGTGTTGCTAGCATTTCCGGAGAGAGTCTGGCGCTTCTGACTCGTCAGGGCAAGGAGCCTTTGCCGCCTCCTGCCAAGTCGACTGGCAGCTGGCCTCCGCAGAGGGGAGGGACCGCCAAGGGAAAGGGGAAGGCAGTAGAACGAGAGAGGTCGGCAGAGCCGCGTGAGGGGCGTCAGGTTGGTAAGAGGGCTGGATCCCCTCTGAGTCCTGCTAAAGGGGCCAAGCGCCGCCTTGGTCAGTCAAGAGGTATGTTTTCTGTTTTCTTCTTTACTTGGTTAGTGACTACCTATTTAGCAGAGGTTGTCCTTGAGTCCCTTGTCAAGGCAAGGTCTTCTCCTGTTGCGGGGCCTAGCGGCATTTGGTAAGCAATTGTTAACTGCTTACAAAGTTAGCGCCTGATCTGTTTTTGGTTAGTCGGTCGCCTTCTCCTTCCGTCACTGGCGACTTGGTGGAAATTGCTGTTAGGCTGGCAGAGACCCAGCCTCCCCACGTTGGCAACTTGGCAGAAGAGGTGGAGGAGGAGGAGCAGGCAGGAGAGGAGGAGGTAAGACTCCTCTCCAGGTGTTGGGTGTTGCTAACCGACTATTGTTCTCAGTTGGCAGCCGCTTGCGAAATGTCTTCTGGCGACAAAGACTTTGAACAAACCATACATCCCTCCCCAGTTGCTAGGATGGATTCACGCTGGACACCACTTCCGGCCTCGCGAGTAACCGGTGGCGACTTTGATTGGTTGGGTGAAGAACTCCTTTACCCCGTTACTGGTATGAGGTTGCTAGAGGAGCTGGCGAGGTTCATGGAGCGTGCCGCCGGTATGGAGTCGGTGATGGCACAGGAGATGTGGGCTGTCGACAACAAGATGGCAGGGTTGAGGATGAGGCAAAGGATGCTGGGGCGCAGTGTCGCCATCTTGAGGTGCTACCAGCAGGATTGCGAGGAGGCGCTGGCTTGGCAGGAGAGGAACAATGTCCAAGCCAAGGACCTCTTCCCGCTCCCGCCCTTCTCCTTCCCCGCCGACCGTGACCAGGCCTAGTCGCTAGCGCCTGTAAATATTTTGAACTTTTTAGTATCGTTGCACATAGCCGGACTCGTAGTAGCAAGAGAAAAAATGTAATATAATCGTTTTGGGATTTGCAATGTTGTGTGAGGTAAGAAATCGGTTGTAAGAAAGTCTGGGGAACGTGTACTGAAAGGACTTGTGAAAGAAAAGACTTAGCAAAAGTGAGGTTTTAGCAACTTGGGTTTTTAAGGGAACGCTCAGTAGATCATCATGGCGGAAAACTCTTGTGTAAGAGTTGCGCAAGGCGCCAGGTGCCTATAGGGCACTAGCGCTGCGTCTTGTGGTATGTAAAGAAAGTCTGTGTAGTAATAAAATCTTAAGAAGGATAAAGAAAAATGGTAAGTAAGAAAGGCTTAGCGAGGGTGTTAGCGACTACAAGTCGTCTTCTTCTGGATGTGGTAAGTCGTCATCATCTAAAAGGTCGGTTTCTTCAAGTTCCCTGAGTTTAGTAGTATCAATGTCTAGCGCCTCCAGCGGTAAGGGTATTTGTTCGCGCGCTAAGTAGGGAAGGAGGCGGAAGGCGGCAACCGGTCTGTGCAGTACTGACCCATCTAATTCACAAAGCACATAAGCTCCTCCACGGTTGCGAGCGAGAACTACCAATGGTCCTAAGTAGCATGGGTGCATCTTCTTGTTGTGTGTGGTCTCAATCTTGGAGTTCCTCATGAGCACTAGCGACCCATGACTGAAGTTGTAGTCCTTGATGGTGGCGCTATGATCGGTTTCAAACCTGAGGGCGGCTTGGCGCCGGGCTCTAAAGACAGTTTTGTGTAAGCGCGCTAAGTCTTCACTACGTCGCTGAAGGTCAATAGCTCTTCTGGCAATCAGGTCGGTAGTGGACAGGATGGAGTTGGGCGTGGGTTGAAGGTACGTTGCCTCCACAATGTCAGCAGGGAGCAAGGGGTGGGTGCCAGTAGCTGCATAGTAAGGTGAGCACCCCATGCATTTGCGTATAGTTACCCTTTCCGACCAAAAGACTGAATAGGTTGCTTCGCTCCATCTGGACTCGTCGCCATCTACCGCCTTGAAGAGAGCTTGGCGCACGTCAAAGTGAGGTCGCTCCACCAGGCCATTAGCACGTTTGTTGTAGCCGGAGATGCAAATGTGGTGTATATTGTACTTTTTGGCAAGGTAGGTTAATGCCTTAATGATGAGGACACCATTGTCGGTAACTATCTCTCTTAGCGCACCCCAGCAGCAAATAACGTCTTCAAATAACCACTTAGCTATGGCGTCAGTGTTTTCCTTTTGTAGCATCCTGAACTCTGGCCAGTGTACAAGCGAGCAGCGACCTTGTATGATATACTTGTAGCGACCTGATTTGGGCATGTGCATGGTGTCAATATAAATCTTGCTGAAGAGAGGCGCTGGCGTAGCGACCGTCGGTGGAATGAGTAGTTGGCGTGTCTGTTGAATCTGGCACAGGTGACAAGTCTTGACATACCAAGCAACGTCAGCTCTGACGTGGGGCCACCAGAAGCGTTCTAGCAGGATAGCTCATGTAGCATAAAGTCCCCTGTGGCCTAAGTCGTCATGCATAGCGCGTAGGATCTTGAGTCGGTCGCTAGGCTGTACCACTAATTTGTGAGCACCATCCTTGTTGCGTCGCCAAAGTCGATTGTTGCTCGTAAAGAAATTGTTGGCGTATCGTATGAAGGTGGCGTATTCGTCGTCGCTAAGATGGTCAGGGCGCTTAAGGGTGTCCAACCAAACCTTAATGTTGTCTAGGTGGTCGTCGTCTGCTTGGGCTTTAGCGCTCCTGGGTACTGAGTCGTAGGTGAGGTTGGCACTGTTTTCTTGTAGGGGTTTGGGTTCCTCAACGCATTTGAAGGTTGGCGACTGGTTGGTAAGGTTTGCGGTAAAGAATGTGAGAGGGGCCGTGAAGGGAGTCGGCTGGTAGGGAATGATGGGGTGTAAGTAAGCGCTAGCTGGTTGGTTGCTACAGAGCAGCCGAATAGGAAGTTGTATAAGATGCATGAACCCATGCAAGCGGTCAATCCAGTCGTCAAAGGTGTCGTCGTCGCTACGGTCTGGCGTAGGGTCGGTAGGCTGCAACGGGTGTTGGGAGAGTCCATCAGGTCCGTGGTAAGTGCCCTTGATGTGTGTGTACAAGTTCAAAGTGGAACATCAGAATAGCGACTATCCAGCGATTCATGCTGGCGGAGGGCTGTATGTCAGGGTTCTGCAGCATACCTTTGATGTACCTAGTGTCCACCTCTACAATAAGGTTGCGTACGCCAATGAGATACATTCTTAGCGCCTGGAAAGCCTTAAAGAGGCCATAGAGTTCAAGTTTAGCCTGACTGTAGCAAGATTCTCTGTTGTTTAGCGTAATGGACCCAAAGCGGTTGTAGCACCTCTGTTTCCTGTTGTCGCTAAGGCATTGGCAGAGAAAGAAACCAACCGCAATGCAAGAGGTGTCCACCGCCAGGATAACTGGGTCTGGCGACTGATAATCAATAGGTACCAGGGGCTGTGCTTCCTGTAGCGCTTTGACAAGGTCTTTTTGTGCGGCAACTTGTTCCGGTCCAAACTCAAATGGGGCGTTGGCGCATGTGAGTCGGTTAAGATAGTGAGCGCGGTGGGCAAAGTTCTTGATGAAAATGCGCAAGACGCCAACAGTCCCTAAGAAGGCGCGTACCTCCGACAGGTTGTGGCAGGTACCCCAGCACTCCAGAAGTGCTAAGCGTGACTCGTCAGGAACGCGTCCGCTAGGCGTGCAGACATGGCCAAGGATCTTGAAGCGAGGGGCGCATAAGACAAGCTTGTGGCCAGAGAACGTACTGCCACAATACTTCATGCGCTGGAGAATGCAATTAAGTAACTGAAAGAAGTCCCATAGTGCCAGGTGCATGCTAGAGTTGTCGGGGTGAGTTGCTGGGAGGCCATCAATGAGTCGCCAATCTTTGGGACCCTTAGCGCCAACGTCGTCTATGAAGCTTTGTACGAATTCGGGTATTTCGGGTTGGAGGATAAAGTTGACGTTGTCGTGGAATATGGGGACTGAGTTGGTCCAGCCCATCGGTAAGGTGACTAGGCGCAAGGCGCCAAAGGGAGTTTGAAAGGTGGTAAGGTCGCGTAAGGAAGGGTGGATAAGGCGCTTGTCGTAGCCGACATAGAGGTCTAAGGTAGCACCACAGATTCTACCAGCAAAGGATTCAGCGACATGGTCGGGAAAGGGAGGGACGCCAGAGTGTCGTATGGTGACCCTATTTAGCGGCTCTAGACTGTGAACAATACGGAGGTTACCATTTTTCTTGAGGACACAGAACCAGCGCGAGCGGTAAGCACTATTTGAAGGTTCATAGACGCCAGCCTTGATCTTGCTGCATATGATCTGGCAAACCTCGGCTTCAAGTCCAGGCGGTATAGGTCGGTTATGTTCAGTCCAGGGTACATGTGGGATAGTCGGTATGGCAACTGGTGGAAAGAAGTCGGTATGGAAGCTACCCCTCTCAGAGTCCTCCCAGGCGAATGCTTGGTTCTGTTTGGACATAAGGTCGGTAAGCACATTCAATTCTGATGAAGTAAGAAAACCAGTGTCATGGTCGCTAAGGAATTGCTTGCGGCGATCCTCGGTGAAGCAACCAGTTGGCTGGAAGGGCAGCGGATTGGGAGTTAAAGTCGGGAGGTCGCCAAGAGGGTCGCCAAGAATACGTCGTTTGATTCTAAAGTCTTCGGATACCGTGCTGGCAACAGGCTTGATTTAAGCGCTATGGGCTTGTACTTCTTTTTGACCTGAACACCTTTGCGTTTATTAGTGTTAGCGACAGCAAAGGTGGAGGCGGTAGGTAAGGGAGGGGATGATTCCCTAGCAGGGTTGCTAGGGCGAGTAAGTCCAAGAATAGCAGGGTGTAAGGAATTAGGGAGTGTTTCAAGATACGTATCGGGAGAAGTGAAGCGGTCAAACTGGTCAGAAGCGGTAAGGTACAGGTAGGCAAGAGCGGAGTCGGGAAGTGGTTGTATGTTTTTGGGGTTCATACTGGGATTAAGCGCATCAGCGCTATCATAATCTAGCGTAAGCGCTACATCTCCGTGATCGTCGCTAATCACCTCCTCAATGGCAGGTGAAAACACCTGTGATGGCCCGGGTGTTGTTCAGTGAAGGCAGGTGTCTTGGTGAGCTTTTCTTTTTGGCAACCTCTGGGGAAAGTTGGTACCGTGCTGCGGACACCAGAGTTGGGGTCGCTAATCGTGAGGGTGGTTTCGTCGTCTGAAAGGGTCCTGACTATGGAGCGTGCTAAAACGTCAAAGGGGTGGCCAAGTAAGATGTCATATGCTGGAGAACATAGGATGTGGATTTGCAAGTAAAAGGTGAGATCGCCAATAGTGCACGGCACATTCTTGGTGAGTCCGAGCGACCTGTCTACTGTGCCATTAGCGCTTTGCATGTTTAAAACAATACCTGGATCATAGATCAGGCCCAGGTTATTGGCGACTTCGGCTGACATAGAAATGATTTGAGACCCGCTATCCACAATAGCTTCAATTTCCTGGCGACTGTCAACGGTGAGCATAATAGAGCGTATGGCTTGTGAGTCCTGAGCGACGGTGAGGATTGCCGGGTCTTCTCCTGGCGCTAGCGACTTGATATAGGATTCCACGGGGTCCACAGAGGTGGCGTTAGCGAGTTGTTGTGCGAAGTCGGTGTCAATAAGCGTGGGGTCAGTAGTGATCAAAAATCCAGGTAGTGCGTCATCTATGTCGCTAACGTCTTGTACCGTTGCTTGAAGAGTGCGCCTGGGGGTTACCGCTGTTTTGACTTGATTTCTTACGTCTGGCGCTATGCTGCAAAGTTCCTCTACCGACAGGGTGACAGGCATTTTCATGATGCGGCTAAAGACGTGGTTGGATTTCTCTATGTCATATATGGGAGCAGTGGGTCTATATCCTCCTTCCGGTCGCTTATCAGGGGCAGCAAAGTTCCGTTGGGCAGGCGCAGTATAGCGTGCAGGTAAACCCGCGTAAGGGTGTAGAGGCGGCAAGGGAGCACTGTTAGCGTCTGTTGTGGGGTTAGCGGGTTTAGCGACGGAGGCAGGGTTAGTAGATGGTTGGGCGGGTGTAACGGTAGGTGCTGAAGTGACATTGGGGTCGGCAGTGACAGGCGCTAGCGGACGGTATCCTTTGAGGGGCTGTTTAGGTTGCTTAATTTCCACACCGTCAAAGACCTGGTTTTTCAGCATTGCCAATTCCTTTTCTAAGCTTTCAATACGTGCGTCTTTAGTGAAATGGCCCGAGTTGCTAAAAGTGTCCAAATGCATAACTTCAAGTACCATCTGTTGCTGCATAGCTTGTTCCGCGTCGGAGTTAGCGTTGCCGGTAAGAGTGCCAGTTGCCAAGTTGCCAGGGTTTCTACGGTGCCATTCATCCACGCGCTCTTGATAGGACTTGAGCTCTGGATAATTGGGAATGATGGCGCCTGAGGGAAGTACCACCTTACCGTCAGCAGCTCGGCGAATGCGTCCTTGGCAAATGTAGTTTTCCAATGTCGGGCAGCGACCCCTTGTCATAGTGTGACCGACTTCACCACAGAAATGGCAGAGGTTGTTAACAGGGGCGGGATTATAAGAGGCGGTAAAACTAGTGGTGATCATGGTTTCGATGCGGGTCATGGCACTAGCAACTGCGGCAGCAATGGCGGTGTCCAAATCTTCCTTCTTCACGTATTGATCGGCTGGCAGTGGGGTCAGTAAGGGAGCAATGGCAGCGGCAGGGACAGGAAGTACACCAGGGACGGCAACAGGACAAGGGGCGCTCACGCCAGTGTCCATGCCTTTCAGAATCCACTTACCAGCTTCAAAGACGTCGTCCACGTTATAGGGCTCCTCTGGGTGGTGGTTAGGCTGAGTGATTTCCAAGCGCCTAGCAATTCTAGCCCATAGCGACGTGGGGATACCTTGCTGGAATAAGCGACGTTCCTCATTCCCATAGAGCTTGCCGTTCTGTAAAAGCCACCTGGCGACTCTCTGGAAGTCGCGGTAATAAGTTGAGAGGGCGCCAAGGGTGTATATGCCGTTGTCAAAAGTGTCCTGTACTAGTTTCTGAAGTTCGCTGACCGTATAACATGTAGAGGCTTCAGCGCCAGGATAGAGCCTAATTACAGCTGCCTTCCAGTCCTTGTAAGTTGCTGCTGGTGGGGGGTTGTCGCCAAGAGCGGCAGCAGGGGTGCTAAATTCCCTGAGGCCAGTCCATGTTTCTGCCGTGTTGTATGACACATAACGTGCCGTGTATTCCTTCATTTGGGTGTGGTCGGTAATGCTGCAGTCGTGAAAGAGGTATTTGAGTTCCATAAAGTATTGAGTGAGTTCCCGGGGTTTTGTCTCATCCCATTTGGGGGTGGAGAAGTGGTTTCTAGGCGGCATGCGCTGAGCGACAGCTGCCTCCATAGTGCAAGTCGGTAACGGGGTTGTCGGTAGCAAAGTAGTCGGTAAGCAAAGTGGTGAAGCTGAAGGTGAGGGAGTGGGGGATCTGAATAGTTGTGACAATGGGGTGATAGGACTAGGCGGTGATCCCTGAGCTAAGTCGGCAAGAGGAGTCTGAGTGCCAGGTGCGCTAGCATCAAAGTCGAGTTGGCGGGGGAAAAAGTCTGGGATGTCGTCGACTGTAAGCTCAGTTGTGTAATCGGCAAGTTCTTGCGCTAAGGTGCGACGTGGTAAGGCTCCAGGTAACTGGGGAGTAGAAGGCAAAATGTGGAAAGGGATAGTGGCGCCTGCCGACTGAACTAGAAGGCGGCGCTGGCATTGCAAACGAGTTTCTGGCAGAATTCTGCCCTAAAGTCCCTCGCGGTGGACTCCAATTTGATGACGCCCAAAAGTTGCTAAGTACTGTCAAGGGTAAACGGTACCTAGCTACTGTGAAAAGTAATGCGTTGGGCGGTCGCTAGTTGAGAGGGAGTCCGGGCAGGGTCCCAGAGACTTAGTTTGTTAAGGAAAATTTAGTAATTGGAAGAAAGGTGCTTAGCGATCTAAGCCGTGTAGCCTGCGAGGTGCTAGGGTGCCAATAGTCGGCAAGGACTTGGCGACGTAACATAGTCAAAGTGTGCTCGTATAGCACCTAGACAGTCGGCAAGACTGGCGAAGAAGCGGAAGGCTTAGCATAGTCGGTAAAAATAGTATGTCCCTTGGCAACTTCAAGGAACTTAGTATGTGCAAGTTGTGATCTGAACTGTGGGGATGGAGTCCCTTGGCAACTTTGAGGAACTTAGTGAGCACAAGTTGTGGTCTGAACTGTGGGGATGGAATTCGATGCTCCTAAGACAAAATATGTACAGTATTTATAGGTGCTAAGTCGCCGTGTTAATTAAGCTATAAGTCGCTAAGTAACAAAATGGGGAATGGATTATGACAAGAAGAATAGAATGTGAAATAGCTAACCCGCGGCGTCTATCAGTCGGCAAGCGTTAAGTCACCAAGTGAGCACTGAAAGCAGTCAAATAAACGGTGACTATCCTGGGGTCTGAAACAATCAAGGGGGCTGGCGTTGCCAAAGTCGCTAAGCGTCGGTAAAGGTAAGCGTCGCTAATCACTAGGCACCGGGGCTGAAGAAGTGGCGACCTGCTGATAGCCGTCGGCAAGTCGTTAAACGCGTAATCTTATAAGGTGCCGGCTATCTTTGATCGGTGACCTGTTGTCGAGCCCGAGGTCATGCATGCGGTCCGTGCGTTAACAGTCAGGTGATGTCATGACCCACCCCCGGGCCTGAGCCCCGGGCCCGGGACCACACCAGACACCCCAGCAAACACCCCTCGCACGACCTCGACTCGGGATGAACCCCACGAACACCCAACACGGCCATCACGTCATACCCCGGTCAACCCTGACGTTCCCCCTGGACACCCCACAAACACTGCCAACGACCCTCAGAGATCTCCGGCGTGACAGCACGGCGACCCACACAACATCCGACGCATCACGCATCATTTGACGCATCATGCATGATCGCTTCGTGCCACGCATCATGCATCGCCCTGCGCATCAACTCACGCATCGTGCTTCGTCCTGCATCAACTCCCGCATCATGCCTCATCGCGTCCTCTCGTCGCGCCACGTCCTCCCTCGTGCGGCGCCACTGCGACTCCCAAAGCAACGGCGCCACTCCCAGCCGACACCCGCGGTTTTCCTTTGTCCTCCTAGGTGCTCCGGGACACCACCAGAGCCCCGGAGCAGCCCCAGACCCAGAACCGGGACCCCGGACCTGCCTCATCGTGTAGTCAGTATATAAGCCCCCCCGTAGCACTAAGTACGGTAGTCTTGATATTGCCCATACTCTCCAGTTTTCCTCTCGTATCGCTCCGGTCTCGTAACTTCGCCTCGTACTTGTCTCCATTCTATCGTCTCGTACTCGTCTCCATTTCTATAGTCCGTATTCGTCTCTACTCTCTCGTCTTGTATCTGTCCATTGTCTCTATCTACTCTCTTAATTCCATCTCCTTGCTCATCCGTCTCTTTCCTCCATCCTCGTCTCTGCCTCGAGTTTCTCCTTCCCTTCCCTTCTCGTATTCCGATCTCTTATCTTCCCGGCCCACATTCTCCGCTCCTCTGAGCTCAGTCCCGCACCTGTCAAACTCTAAATTGCCTATTTGCCTATCAGCCCCCTGATTTCCCTGGATAGTTCGCCGCCGGCACGCCACTCATCGCGCCATCTAACCCGAACTTTCCCCAGTAGAACCTTCTTGTCCGGCGCTCGCCCCTTGCTTGCGCCAACCCCGGGACACTTCGTCTGGTCTCCCCATGCTCCCGGCGCACGTCACCTCGTCCCGGCGCCCTCCTCTGGTCCTCTCTAAGTCCCAGCGTGTCCGTAGCTGTTCGAGTCCGCTTGGTAAGGCCTCGCCCAGAATTGCTGAGCCCCTGGGTCAGCGGAACCTGACAGGTGAGCAAGTCCCGTGGTCCAGAGGTCCCATGCGCTAAACATCCTGTGGTCGCCTAGTCATGTGTAGTCCGCGTCGTGCCTGTTCGCCTGAGTGAGCCGCCAAACTGCTATCAACAAAAGTTGCTAATTATAGCTTTGTTGCGCTGAGCCCAGCCCAGGTCTTATTAGCGGCAGCGTCTGGGAGCGCTTCTGGAGCGGCGGGCTGAGACATAGACAAGGCAGTGCTTAAAACCAGTGGGGGAGCAACGAATAGGAGCCAAAAGGTGTTTGGCGGCTATAGAGGGCTACCAGACTGGGATTAGGAGACTTGTTCTGCTGTAAGGGCGACCTCCGGAGGTTGTGGTTAAGTCACACAACTGGCAGAGGGAAATCCAAAGTGTATTAGAGACAGTACATATTACAGGGAAATAACTAATCACCTGGCAGAGGAAAATCCGAAGAGAACAAGTCTAAGGATTCCTTTGCCACGGCGTGGTGCATCAGTACAGGGGCGGGGGCGTGAGAATGACTGTACAACATCTCGGAGAAGTCCGACAACTGCAAGGGAGCATCCCGGAGATCTCTGGGATGGCCAGAAAAGGAAATGGCCAGAAAAGGAAGTCCGGGGGGTCCTGGAGATCTCCGGGATGGCCGGAAAAGGAAGTCCCCTGACAAAGCCCCTTGGTTGGATCAAGATTTCTGAGCAGCATGACAGGAACACCAATCTTCAAAGCCAAT
>QLOM01002930.1:0-14996 GCA_003313785.1 Termitomyces sp. MG148 | reverse complement strand
ATCGGAGTCCTCGAGGATTTCGTGGCTAGACTAACATAAGTTAGTGGTCAGGAAAGTGAAAACAAAAGAAAAGGAAAAAGAGAACCTCGAAAGACACGTTGAGGGCATGGAAGAGTGATCCGGTCTGATCAACGTCGGACGGGCCAAGGGCCTTGTCAAGGCGATCCAGACGGGCCGAAATAAGCTTGAAGGTCTGAAGCGACATGTCGAGTTGATAAAGCTGCTGTTGAGCAGCGAGATCGACGGCGTCACGGTGTTTTTGAAGAGTGTCGCGTGGAACTGAGTCCCCATCGTCGACCAACTGAGCGGCCTCGAGCGCAAGATCAACTTGCCCGAGTAATGCGAGAGCGGCGGCAGAACCAGGGTGGTGGGACGCTGACAACCAATAAGATAGAACTTTGAAACAAGGAAAAGGAAAGACGAACCTAAAGATGGTTGGACTTTAGGCTTTTTGGCCTTCGGTTTGCCATCAGGATCAGTCTGGGGAGGAGTGATCGTCAATGTGAGAGTGTCGAGACGGCACGCCACAAGATCAAGCTTGCGGGCTGACTCACGTTAGCACGACGCTTCGTGGAACGAGGAGGAGGCGTACCGAGCATCTCGACGTCCCTGTCTTGAGCTCGGCGACGGGCCTAATCAATAAATAAGGTCAGACGGAGGAAAATAAAAAGTAACGAAATATGGGCGTACCTCCTTGACTTCTTTTTGGTGCGCTTCGCGGCGGCGAGCACCAATGATAATGATAGCGTCGGCGAATGAAAAGAAGGCCTTCACGTCGCTAGAATCGTCAGCAACGCTGCGATCCAGCAAGGGAAGGATCTCAGAAAAAGCCTCACAGAGGCTCTTCTGATCCGAGAGACGAGGAAATTGTCCTTCGTCCGAGAAACGCTGAAATAAGAAAATAAGATGAGAAAAGGAAGGGAAAGAAAAAGAAAAGAAAACAGCGCACCCAGCCAATACTACCCAGGTAGCAGGCTCGATCCGCAGGTGTCCCAGGAAACGCCTTAGCAGTAGCGCACAGACCAACCACGGCCTCAGCAAACAAAGGTAACTTCAAAACAGAAGTAATGACCTTGTTTGCATCCCGCTTGGCGGCACGCTGAAGCATGCCGTAGAAGTCGGGAGGCCCGGGTATGGTGCGAACCGGGGCAGCAATAGGTTTGGGCGGGAAAGTCGAGATAACGACCTGAGGGCGAGTTTTTGCATTGGCCATTTTGCGAGGAGCAGTAGGGACGTGGGGAGCCATAAGTCACAAAGCTAAAAAGAGTCGGGCATTTTGTACGACGACGGCTGCGATCGAGGATGAAAAGTAGCGGGAAGTAAGCAGGAGAGAAAATTTTTTAAGAAAGAAAAATTTTCTCACCAAGAGCCAAGGGATCCGGAAGCGCAGCGAATTGTGCGAGCTGACTGAGGGCAGTCAGTAGATGGTGTGGGGGAGGTGATACACCTGTCTCAAATACGAGACAGGAACTGAGCGAAAAGGAAAACAAGAAATAAATAAATAAACTTATCTTGTTGCCCTAAAAAGTCTGCAGAAAAGCTGAAAACTGTAAGCTTGAAAGGTCGAAAACTGTAGACCAAGACGTACCTCAGAAAAAGCCACCAAAAACACACCACTACGATTGACTCAGCAACGAGCAATTCGAAGGAACTGGTAGAAAGTCCGCGATCAAACGGCAACAAGCCGAACCGAGGCAGCAAGTGATGGGAACAGATCTCGGACCGTTCTCCGAGATCAAATCCATCAACCGATCAATTATGCAATCATAATTGAATTCGGCCGACTGCAGCTCTTCCGTCTACCTCGTACTCTTCCCATGCTCCCCCCCCCACCTCATACTCCTACCACGTGGCACGCGAGACCGAACGACGGCTGACGACGACCAGAAGGAACCGGAGAAGCGCAGAGAAGGGAGGAACCAACGAGGAGGTCACCGGCGCAAGGATTACCCAACTCGGCAACACCAAAACCGGTGCCCAGGCTCGGTAGCTCGCTATACCGGACAGCCGAGTACGGGAACACCGTAAACTGAAACCGATACCGCGTGGACACGTACTGGTCCGTGCGCCAGGGAGAGCATATAAAAGGGAGGAGGATTTCGAGGGGAAAGGCAAGCAATCAGCGTGCCACGGCTCAGAATCCCCAGGGAGCGGATATCTTAGGCCCATGAGCGCCAGCATTGACTTCGGGTCATATTTTAATATATTTTATTTTGAACCCAAATTAAGTTTAAGAATTTTATTTAAAATTCGGAAACTATTTTAAATCAATTAAAAATTATTATCATCGTGTTCTACTGAGAGTGCGTGCGCGTGTCATTAAGCCCCACGAACTCGCGAAAGAAGTAAAATAAAATTAAGTCCGACCTAGTGTCGCATCGACTAATTTTATTGAACCCATTTCGCATCAATGTTTATGAAATACTTGTGAGATCCTGCATGTCCCAGCAATAATGGACATTTTTATTCTCCCATAGGATCTGTAAGGGTGACCTCTGGAGGTTGCAGCTAATCACACAACTGGCAGAGGGAAATCTGAAGGTTTATTAGAAGCAGTATAATACCAGTCCCAATGTCTTCCAGCAGCTGGAGTGCCCTGCAATCCAGGAGCTGTGGTGCTGTTCAAGAATGCAGTGTTGGAGGTTGGAATCGTTTGAGATGTAGATGTGGCCATGGAAGATGAGGAGTCCATCTTGGAGTCCCCACTTGTTGGTGCATGCAGACTTAGTGGCAGAGGGGCACCCTGCATGCAGAGCCAGAGCAGCTCATACAATGGAGTCTTTGTGTAAACCCTCCTGGTTTCCATGGCAAATGTCCTGGTGTCGAGAGAATTGGTGATGAATGACCTTGAATGATATCACAACCGTCATATGGTATGTAATGTTTTGGAGACTTACCTCATAGTTTGGTCATAGAGGTATCATTGTACTGAGACCTGTAGGTAATGTTTCATACAAAATATGTTAAATAGGCCCCTATTCACTGAAGTTCAAACATCTTTTGTGTGTTTGAACTTCAGGTGTGTCTATTTACTTCATGTTATTTGTAATACTCAATAAATATCTTTTGTGTGTTTGAACTGCAGTGATTTATTTGTTATCTACTACTGCGCAAATACAGCATGCTTTGTCAGGTTATGGGCCCTGCTGTTAGCGAATCAGTTTCTGACACCTTACAGTTCGAGAAACTTAATGATACAACCTATCACGTCTGGTTGGATAACATGAAGTCCACGTTGCAAGCCAAGTCCCTCTGGGGTGTTGTTTTGGGTCGCAAATTATGTCCTCCCAAACCACTCGCAGAATTTCCCAAACTTGTCACCTCTACCTGTCCTGAAGAAGATGGTTCTTCTGTTCAACCTTGAAAGAAAGGTCAGGAATTATATGACATACTTCAATCAAAAGAATACCTCATTTGGGAATCATCTTGCAAAAAGTACAAACATTGGCTAAACAGGGACGATGCTGCCATGGGAATGATTCAAAATTCCATCAAATATACACAGCAAGAATCTGTTATTGACATCAATAGTTCAAAGCAAATATGGGATCAACTTCACACCAAGTTTGTCAATCAGCAAAGTGGCGTGAACATACATTATTATTATATGCAAAGAAATGGGACAGACGTACCTCTATTTCCAACCATATTGGATTCTACTACAACATTTGTCATTGTTTCCTTGAAGCTGATCACAATGTAAACAATCATACCATCATTAATGCAATTTTGTTATCCTTACTGCATTCATCTGCCTGGGAAGTGGTCAAGCAGAACCTTTTGCTCCGAGGCAACACTCTCAAACTTGATGACGTTTCCTCAGAATTAATGCTCGTGTTTGAATGTATCAACCACGAAGAGAACTCATCATTGAAAACTGTGGCGTTTATTACCAAAAATGGTAACACTTCAAGTGAGAGCAAAATAGAGTCAAAATTGACCAAAAGTAGACGCAAGACCAAAAGAGAGCCCAAGCCCTAACATCTGTCATAACTGCAGAGAGAAGGGACACTGGAGTCCCAGGTGTCCAAAGCCCAAGAAATCCAAAAGCACTGGCAGTGCTAACCCGTAAATGATTCTAATGGTCAAAGTCATGAAATTGGCAAGGTTCTGATAGCAACTTATGATGGTATGCCTGCTGGATTATTGCTTGATAGCGCCGCATCATGCCATATGATTGCTGATCTGCACTACTTCATGAATTATACTGAGGTACAATCCCAGCACATATTGGTGATGATGCCCAAAAGTCGCTAAGCACTGTCCTGGTAGATGGTAAACTTAGTGCCTCACGAATGAGTAGCGTTGGTGGTTGCTAGTGTTTGAGAGAGTCCTGGGCAGGGTCCCAGAAGCCTAGTCTTTTTAGTGGGATTTGAGCTTAAAGGAATAAACAGATTGCTTAGCAATCTAAGCCAAAAGCCTGCAAGGTGCTAGGGTGCTAGAAGTCGGCAAGGACTCTAGTGACATAAACGTTGGCGATGATGTGCCTGTATGGCACCAAAAGACAAAAGTTGGTAAACAAAGTTGGCGAGGTGAAGTCAGCAAGACTGTGTCACTTAGCGACTCTGAGGACTTAGAATGCGCTAAAATGAGATCTGAACTGTGGGGCGTACGATTCGATGATGGCTAAGACAAAATATGTACAGTATTTATAGGTGCTAAGTTGCCGTGGTAATTAAACTAAAAAGTCGCTAATTAATTAATCAAGAAAAATGGAGGCAAGTATGATGGAACGTGAAAGTCACTAAGCAACGGCGTCTGTCAAGTCGGCAAGCGTTAACTCAACATTCTAGCAGTGAAAGAGGCCAAATGCACAGGGACTGTTGCTAAGGCCTGAAACCATCAAGGGGCCTGTCTCGCATAAGTTGCTGGGCATTGAATAAGCTATAAGCATCGCTAATATCTGAAACCATCAAGGGGCCTATCTCACGTGAGTTGCTAAGCATCGCTAAAGTGATCTGATCTTTGAGAAGCACTGGGTTTTGATAAGCGTTGCTAAAGGCTCTGGCATTGGTTATCACTGATCAAGGACCTGAAAGGGAGCCAGGCTAAAGTCCCGTGGTCACCAAGTCTTGTGATTGCCATGTGACCAGTAAATTGTCACCTGACCACCAAGTCAGATGGTCACTAAGTCCCATGATCCTGCATGTTGCATCCTGTAGCCTGAGTTTGATCCCTGCTAGCTGCAAAATATAAGTTGCTAAAAATAGTGCTGGTGCGCTGAGCTCAGCCAGAGGCTTATCATTGGTTGGCGGATTGAATAAATTGCCTGTATTGGGTGTTGGAACTATTGGTTTTGAACGAATCTTTGTCAAGGCACAAATGATGTTGTTCTCTATGAAGTCTTGCACATACTCATGCTTAATGCAAATCTCATCAGTCTTGGTGTCCTACAACAAGCAGGAGCAACTATTAATGGCTTACTCTTTGGATTATCTTTGTTCTGGAATAGCCACAAGTTCTTACAAGCCAACCTAATCAGCGCAAAAGAGACTCTCTATCATATCAAAACCATGGTGTTAAGTGATGTTGATGGACATCTGTCATTCATTGCCTGTGAGTCAACAATGAGATTATGGCATCAAAGGCTAGGACACATTAATCCATGTACCATCAAAACTATGATTGACAAGCAACTTGTCTTGGGTGTTGAAATAAAGTTGCCTCGTGAGTTTGATCGACTGTGTAGCAGTTGTGCTCAAGAAAAAGCAATACGACCACCCTTGCCTGAATCCAGCAATACTAAATACAAGAAGAATGAATTGTTAGTCATGGATTTGACTGGACCTATGAGTGTCCCTACCTGGGATGGGTACTTGTATGCCCTTGTGGTTGTTGAAGAAGTTGTCGTTTTCCTGTGGGTTGTCTTCTCAAAACCAAAGAAGAGGTCAGTGAAATAGTCCACAACGTTGTGGCTAGATTCAAAAAACAAGGAGGAAAGTTAGTCAAAATTATACACACCAACAATGGAACAGAGTTTGTAAACTTGGTGATGGAAAGGTTCTACTTTCGAAATGGTATACGACACGAGACCACCAATCTGTATTGCCCTCAACAAAATGGAATAGCCAAACGCACTATTGTCATAATTATGGAAATGGTTAGGTCCATGCTTCATGGAGCCAAAATGGACTTACAACATTGAGGTGAAGCATTCATGTACGCTGTATATATTTGAACTCTTACTCCCACTTCCATTCTTCAAGGAAGAATTCCAATTGTAGAGTGTAATAGAGGTGGACAGAAGCCTGACTTGTTGCATCTGCGTGTATTCAGCTCTTTAAGATGGGCCCATGTGCCCAAGGAAGTTCATTGTGGAAAGCTTGAGTCCAGAGCCATTCACATGCATATGTTAGGATGATGGGCAGACAAAACTAAGGGTTATTGACTCAAAGACTTAGAAAATGAAAAGCTCATTACCTCACACGATGTATAGTTTCATGAGGATGATACTCTCAGTGAGCTCACAAAGATCAAAAGCAGCATGATTCCATCTCCTATCGAGGACATCAACAACGCGTTTGACACCGCTTGGTATCCAAGTACGGACGCACCTCATCAAGTGACAATTCCTAGTTCAACATCCAAAGTTGAAGTCATGGACTTACTCAAACCAATGAGTTTGCCTGAGCCTGATTGTGAGTCATCAAATGAGTTACAGTATCCGTCTTGTCCAACAACGCCTGTTAAACCAACACCTGTCCTTGAAACACCTCCTGTGCCTTGTAAGTTAAAACATTGGGAAGATTTACCCAAACAAGAGCCATTTACTTGTGTGCAATGTTCTCCTAAGAGATATGGTCAAGATGAAAATGAAGGAAATCCAAGTCATGTAGCCTTTGTCGCCATGATTGGTCCATTGTATGCTGAGGCTATGAATATGGACTGTGCAAGTGAGTGGAAGAAGGTGATAGAGTCTGAGTACCTCCAATTAGTCAGCAAGAGAGTCTTTGAAGAAGTTGACAAATTACCTGAAGAAAAGAAGGCTATCAAAAGCAAAATTGTCTTGAAGGAGAAACTTGATGAGAATGGAAACCACGCTAAGTACAAAGCCCACATTGTAGCTCAAGGTTTCTCTCAAGTCCCTGGTATTGATTTTGATGAGACATTTTTCTTAGTAGCAAAATTCACAACACTTCAAATTTTCCTCATGCTAGCTGCTTCACTAGATCTTGAGATCCATCAAATTGATGTGATCAGAGCCTATTTAGAAGGAAATCTAGACAAGGAAATTTACATGAAGTCACCTGATGGAATAGGTAAAACAAAATATTGGAAATTATTAAAAGCAATATATGGGCTTAAGCAAGCGGGACATAAATGGAAAAAGCGTCTTCACTTTGTTCTTGTGAAACTAGGATTCAAACAAACAAGTTCTGATGATTGTCTGTATGTGCTCAGGTCTGGAGGCCACATAGTCTTACTCGTGTTCATCTATGTCGATGATATAGCCATAGCTGGAAAGGACTTTCATGACATCATATCCTTCAAGGACAACTTGTCAAAAGATTTTGACATCATAGATCTTGGTGAACTACATTATATTCTAGGAATACAAGTGACCCAAAATTGGGCATGCAAGACTATCAGACTGAATCAAAAGTCTTACATTGACTCTATTCTTGATCGGTTTGGCATGACTTCATGCGCTCCAGTACTCACTCTTATGGTGACAAATCATAAATTATCCAGCAATCAAAGCCCATCCACACCTGAGGAAATTGCTTTGTACAATGATTACGCTTGTGGGATCAATTATCTGTCTTTAGTTGGGTCACTGTTGTACATAACCCAAACTAGGCCTGACATCCAGTTCTCTGTTGGATTAGTAGCACAATTTGCCAGAAACCCAGGTATTCCTCATCTGAAAGCCTGCAAAAGAATACTCAGATACCTTAAAGCCACCCAAAATCTTACACTTGAACTGGAAAACTTGGAGAACCGCAAAATCAAGCTTGTCAGATGGAGCAACACCAGTTGGGCACAGGATCAAAGTGATCAAAAGTCCATCAGTAGCTGGTGCTTTGACTTGCATGGAAGTATTATCTTGTGGTCCTCAAAGAAGCAAAGCATAGTAGTGACTTCGTCCGTGGAAGCCAAATACATAGCGTCTTCTAAGGCTACTTGAGAAGTTGTATGGCTCAGGAATCTTCTGGCTGAGCTTGATTTTCCTCAGTCTACTGCAACAATTGTTCACACTGATAGCACAGGCAGTATTGCCCTGTCAAGAATTCCAGTATCTCATTTGCATGCTAAGCATATCAACATCCAATACCATTTTATTCATGACCATATAGGTCAAAGAACAGTACAGTTGAAATATGTGTCCACCAACAATATGTTGGCCGATATCTTCACTAAAGCACTTTCCAAAACAACCTTTGAGATATATCGTGAAAAACTTGGTATTTGACATTCTTTGGTTTTGTCAAGTGGGAGTGTCAAGGGAATTGGCAACAAATGACCTCGAATGATATCACAACTGTCATATGGTATGTAATGTTTTGAAGACTTACCTCATAGTTTGGTCATAGAGGTATCATCATACTGAGACCTGTAGGTAATGTTTCATACAAAATATGTTAAATAGGCCCTTATTCACTGAAGTTCAAACATCTTTTGTGTGTTTGAACTTCAGGTGTGTCTACTTACTTCATGTTATTTGTAATGCTCAATAAATATCTTTTGTGTGTTTGAACTTCAGTGATTTCATTCATTATCTACTACTGTGCAAATACAGCATGCTTTGTCACCTGGACTATATTGACTTTGTCTCCCTGGACCATGACACCCTCCAAAGCATGGATAGCAAACAGCTTAGGGTGCAGGAGGGTGATGTTGTTATTGTATCCTGCTCTGGAGCCATGGTCTGCATGTTTGGAGAGGGCGTCAGGCTTTTCCATGCTCTGACCCAGTTTGTGATATAGCGAGAAGTCAAAGTTGGCAAGATACAGGGACTACCAGGCCTGGCAATGGTTGAGCTTCTTGGCCATCTAGAAGTACTCCAGGTTCTTGTGGTCTGTCCAGACTTTGAACTTATGCCAGGCCCCATCTAGAAAGTGGCACCACTCCTCCAAAAATCAGATGATAGCCAGCATCTCCTTATTGTAGATCTTGTAATTCCATTCCATGGTATTAGGACTCTTGGAGTAGAAGGTGACAGGGTGCCACTTACCATTCTCCTGGGACTGTTGAAACAGAACAGTGCCAATAGCAAAGTTGGAGCTGTCAGCCTCTACATGGAAGGGCCAATTGTTATCAGGAAAAAGGAGTATGGGCTTAGAGGTGATGACAGACTTTAGAGCATCAAATGCCCACTGCTCCGCATCTCTCCAAGCCCATGTTACATTTTTCCTAGTGAGGTCAAAGAGCAGGCATGCATGATGAGAGAAGTCCTGGATGAAGCATTGGTAGAAGTTGGTAAACTCCAAAAAGGCTTGTACTTCCTTCTTGTTCTGGAGCTCTGGCCATTGAGTGATGCTGGCCACTTTTACTAAGTCCATCTCTGAAACGTTGTCAAGAATATAGCTTAGCCTTACAGTCACACTATAGAACCAGATTGGTATGTGAATCTAATACTACAATAGTATGACAGTAAAATTGGCTGCCTTACATAAGGTAGCCATACAGTAATGTCTAGTATAAAATAATATAATAATTATTATATTGTTCAACTAAAGCTGTAGAGTCATGCTCTATGGCTACTGCTGGAGGACGCCTGCTATCAGACAATTATGGTGCTCTTTGCCAGCAATGAAGAGTGGGAGGCTGTTCTATGATTAATTGTTCCATTGTGGCTCTATTGCTACAAAAATACAGGTAGGACTGCCTTTGTGGGCATGAACACCCCTGACTCAAAGCTGCTATTTGCTTTGAACTATTTGGGCTCTTACACCCTATTGTATGGATATCCTGGGATGCCCAACATTTGGACTGGCCTGGTAGCCACCCTGCCATGCACATCCACTGGCGCAGCCTGTTTGGCTTTGCCCTGGTGCAGGTCCTCTGCTCCAGCTGATTGTCAAAGACAACAGTCCACCATCACCTGGCATATGTATTTGCTGTTAGGGGACTTCTTTTTTTAGAACCCTGGAGTTCTCCAGCAATCTCTGAAGATCTCCAAAACACTCCCACACCCTTTGGAAGGTACTGTATAGTTGTTCTCATGCCTCTGCTCCTGTGCTGATGCGCCATACCATGGCAGAAGGATTCTTAGACTTGTTCTCTTTGGATTCCTTTCTGCTAGGTAATTAGTTATTTTTCTGTCATATTATACTGCTCCTAATAAATTTTGGATTCCCCTCTGCTAGTTGTGTGATTTAGCCACAACCTCCAAAGATTGCTCTTACAGCAGAACAAGTCTCCTAACTCTGGTTTGGAAGCCTCCTATAGCCACCAAACTTTATCCAGTTCCTATTTGTTGCTTTTCCACCAGGCTTAAGCACCAACATTTTCTATGTCTCAGCCTGCCACCTCAGAAGCTCTCACAGATGCCATGGCCTCTGGTGAGGAAGCCTGGATCTGCCTGCTCCATCTAAAAATGCAGGTGCCACTCACTTAAGCCTCTCTTACTAAACACACTGCCAAACTCACTCACTTCTGCCAAACCACCAAAACCATTTCCAACTCTCTTCACACACTCCTCAAATGCCTCAATCTGGTGGCAGCTGATCTCCTGCAACCTACGCTGGCAGCAGCATTGCCCTTGCACTATGTGGTTCCCTTTTCTAATGTGGAAGTGCTCCAACATCCCGTGTCCAGCAATTCTGTAATGGAAGTTACAGTTTTAGTAGCTTAATGTTTAGACTCCACTGAATCAGACCAGTCTCGGTCTATTGACAATGTAGTACTAAACAAAAAATAAGCTGATTATCTCAGCTGTACTGTACATAATATGTATAGTAATAATATAACTAATAATATTAAAAATAATGATAATAAAAGGAGGTGCTCAAGGCACCACTCCGCTACACATCCTCCAATTAGACTGCACTATGGTCTACATACAGCAACAATCATGCCATCGGTAAGTTGAGGACAGGAGCAATTGGCAAGCTCTCTGCCACCTGGAAAGAATTGGCCATCTCATTGTCCATGTTGTAATCATCCTTGGTGGCAGGTGCGGGCTGAGTCTCCAAGAGTCCTGCTTGAGGTAAAGAATCCTTGTAGTCCTAGAGCGGCGACAACGTCAATGAATGGTTGACATATGGGTTTCTTGAAGCTACCTCTGGGCTACTGAGAGGTACCACCTCCACCAAGTAATTGCATGTCCATAGATCACACGCATGAGGATCTTGCCCAATGCTAAGGTACATTCCGTTGCAGAATGCATTGCAGTAGACGTGGTGGTTGTTTTGCTGCTGCAGCATCAACCAATAATGGTCTCCGTTGGTGGCATTGCACCACCCATCCCACTCTACAATTGATGAGAGAGTTCCCATTGTTTCGAGGCAGTGGCACCAAGCATTGTCCACAGCTGCTGCCTTGAGCTGTAGCCGATGGTCAGCAAAGAAAATGTGGGTCAGATAAGTGACCCCGTATGTGTACGCATGGTCCACTCAGCTGACCAGGACGTGGTTGTGAATGAGGATGCGTAATGCATCCACGGTGGTGAATAACAAGGCAGACTCCTTGGAAATGTTGACCTGATGTGTCTCTATGTCAGTGTAAGGAGAACACTTGACGTTTGTAGAACTCCTTCCACAGAGTTGGCGATGCAAAGGGCAAGCAAGAGTTGAGCAAGCGCAGAGGCAGGTAGGAGTCAGGCAAGAGGCAAGCAAGGCTAACAGAGGGTTGGACGGCGCTAGATAAGCTTACAGTCGGTTCAGTGAATAGGCCAGAAGAACACTACTATTGTTCAGTCTAGGGATATTCTATTCCACAGGCTGCCTATATATACTACATTGGTGGCTGTGCTATTACTAATACTGTTTACTAATTGGGCCCTGGTATGTAAAGGAGTATGACTAACAATAATTGATGCTGAGTAAGGTTCAGGCATATGACTCATCAAGGTTTACTACTACAAGACAGAAGGAGAAAGAGTGGGCCAAGTAGCCAGTCAGACCTGCTAGAAATAGGTGTATCATTGGACTAAGCTTGAAATAGGGTTGGATACGGTCTGGAGACCAGTCCTCTGACAGTCAGTGTCTTTGGAGGAGAAGGGCTCAAATGTTTGCCCAGTGATCTCCTTGCACTCCATGATAGCCTCGTGGTATAGTCCTGGCTGCGCAAATACATATGCCAGATGATGGTAGACTGTTGTCTTTGATGGTCAGCTGGAGCACAGCACCCACACCAGGGCAAAGCCAAAAAAGCTACACCAGTGGATGTGCATGGTGTGGTTGATTGCCAGTCCAGTCCACACATTGGGCATTCTAGGATGCCTGTACAGTAGGGCGTATGAACCCAAGTAGTCCAAAGCAAATGGTTGCTTTGAGTTGGAGGTGTTTATACCAACAAAGACAATCCTACTCGTATCCTTGTAGCAATAGAACCATGAAGGCACAATAAGTCATGGGACGGCTTCCCGCTCTTCTGTGCTTGCAAATGGCGTGGTGATGGTGGCATACTGGGGATCATCCAGTAGTAGGGACATGGTTCTGTTCCAGGCCATGGGGTGGCAATTAAGTGCCACTTGCTTGAGCTCATTGAGCAGGAGGGAGCCAGTCTGGCGCTCCTGCAATGAGGTGAACAGATTGTTTACGAGAGTATGGAGCCTTTGCAGCTCCCAAGGGTTGGTGAGGAATCCCTTAGGGGCCACCTTGTATACTTTGTTACAAGGGGCCTGGGCAACATTGCCTGGCTTGGCATTTTCATGGGTGTTCATCCTGACAAAGATTGTATTGGTCATTCCAGACTAATAGAAGTGTGGTGCCAGTCCCACTCCAAAGAACGAGTTCTGATGCTCAACCGTCTTGTCCTTATAGATGAGGACATCAATCGTGTCGGGAATCCTCCTACTCAATTCTTCAAGGTTTGCAGCCTTGATCTGGTCTCGGTGCTTCTGCTGGCAGTCCATCTTGTCCTGCTGGCCCTGGTTGCGCTGCATGCAATCATGTCACTGTACTGCCGTTTCACCTGGCACAGGTGACCCCATGCAAGCCATCTTGGGCTCATCATAGGAACTGGCATTGGATGGAGGTGAGAGCAATCTTCCTTGCAACGTATTATCATTTCATGGGTCCATTGCCCACTGTGTAACAGATTTACAGCCATAGAGCTTTGCTCTATGGCTTATCCAAATACATATTATAATTATTATATTAAGTAATAATCATATTATTAATTAAAATTAAAAAGTAAATAATTAAATACGCATTATAATCTGTATGGCTGCCTTAGGTAAAGCAGCCAATTTTATTGTCATATGTAGTACTAGAATCGACCACTGATCTGGTTCTGCTGTGTGACTATAAGGCTTAGCAATATTCTTGACAACGTTGATGACACCCAAAAGTTGCTAAGCACTGTCCTGGTAAATGGTAAACTTAGCGCCTCACAAATGAGTAGCGTCGGGCAGTCGCTAGTGTTTTGAGAGAGTCCTGGGCAGAGTCCCAGAAGCCTAGTCTTTTTAGTGTGATTTGAACTTGGAAAAAGTAACGGGTTGCTTAGCAATCTAAGCTGTAAGCCTGCAAGGTGCTAGGGTGCTAGAAGTTGGCAAGGACTCTAGCAACGTAAACATTAGCGATGATGTGCCTGTATGGCACCGTAGTAGGAAGATTGATAGTCAAAGCTGGCGAGGTGAAGTCAGCAAAACTGATTCACTTAGCAACTCTGAGGACTTAGAATGCGCTGAAATGTGATCTGAACTGTGGGGCATACAATTAGATCCTGGATATGTACAGTATTTACAGGTGCTAGGCCACCATGGTAATTAAACTAAAAGTCGCTAATTAATTAATCAAGAAAAATAAAGACAAGTACAATGGAAACGTGAAAGTTGCTAAGCAACGGTGTCTGTCAAGCCGGCAAGCTTTAATTTAACATCTTAGCAGTGAAAGAGGCCAAATGCACGGGGACTGTCACTAAGGTCTGAAACCATCAAGGGGGTTTGTCTCATGTAGGTCACTAGGTGTTGGATCAATGGTAAGCGTTGCTAATATCTGAAAATATCATGTAGACCTGTCTCATGTAAGTCGCTAAGTGTTGCTAAAATGATCTGTTGTTGGATTTTTGAGAAGCACTGGATTTTGATAGACATTGCTAAAGGCTCTGGTGTTGGTCATCACTGATCGGGGACTTGAAGGGGGCTGGGCTGGAGTCAGGTGAGTAGCAGGTGATTGCCAAGTCATGTGGTTGCTAAGTCCCATGATCCTGCGCATCACGTCTTGTAGCCTGAGTTCAATCCCTGCTAGCTGTAAAACATAAGTCGCTAAAAATAGCGCTGGTGCGCTGAGCCTTGCCAGAGTCTTATCAACGTTTCACTTTTTTGAACCTTTTGGATTCAATTCAAAGTACTACGAGCGATTAACTGTGATTTTAGACTGTCAGTCTAGAGAACCTTGTGACCAAAGAGCGAATAGTGCATCAATTCATTGACGCATGCACCCAAAACAACTCTTTATATATAACATTGATTGGATGGATACCAATCAACCAATGGAGCTGATGCGCAATGGTGAGACCATTAACCAGTCACTAGCGTACCCAATAGTTGTATTGGAAGACCTGGTTCATCCCAGGTTAGAGTCCACTAAGGCTACAACAGAGGAACCCCTCCAGCAGCTTCAGGAAATGCCAGAAGGAGCTTTGTGGAGCAAAGTGCAATCCACAGCTGCACCCAGCAGTGCAGCAAAGTCAGGAGTAGTCTGGAAGATCCCAAAATAGAACATCGGAAGAGATAATTCTCCCTATATGCAGCCCAGAAGGCCAGGAAGATTGCCTCAGGCCTGGAGTAACGTTCAAGGACCTCCTGAAGGTTGCAGATCTTTGTTGTACTTCCTGGGAAAGACGCTGATGACGCCCAAAAGTCGCTAAGTACTGTCAAGGGTAAA
>QLOM01002929.1:0-15462 GCA_003313785.1 Termitomyces sp. MG148 | reverse complement strand
AGGAGGTGGTGGAGGAGGCACAGATTCGTCATTTCTCAGTGGTGGTGGAGACTCCAGCAGTGGCGGAGCAATTGATCCCACGACTTTTGGAGGGGGATACTTTGGAGGAATTGATCCCACGTCTTTGGGAGGGGCCAACTTTGGAGGAATTGATCCCACGTCCTTGGGAGGGGCCAACTTTGGAGGAATCGATCCCACGTCTTTGGGAGGGGCCAACTTTGGAGGAATTGATCCTTCCTTTTGTGTTGGGGTGGGTGGAGGCGTTGATCTCCCATCTTACGGTGTGGGAATGGACTTCTCGTCTTTTGGTGGAGGGGACTCCGGTGGAGGAACTGATTTTTCTAACCAATGAAGGCGTTCCTTTTCTCTTGTACTTGTCATGGACGAACTCAAGGCAATATTCGGCCGTTTATATTTGGTAATTCCTACTCATACATGTATCAACTTGCAATCGGTGTTGTCTCGTCTGGAAAGTCACTGCCTGATCAGGCGGTGCGAAACATGATAAGACGGGATGATCCTTCATAGAGCTCATTTACTACTAGTATCGTCGCAATCACTCTCTGAGATCCACTTCCCCCCTGGGGCCGCCCTTCAATTACTACTGTCTTTATCTAATTTCACAACGATGAACGTATCTCCAGTCAACCCAGATCGACGTACTTTGCCACCAGGCTGGAACGAGCACTATGATGTATCGTAAGTGTCTATAACCTCCATGTTATGGTATCGTTTACATCTATGCCCAGAAGCCAGACCTGGTATGTATATTATAAAAAGACTTGAAGTCTGATTTTTATGATGTTGTAGGTACTACATTTGTACAGATTACCACCCTCCTCGCGTCTCTGCGATTCATCCACTTGGGCCTCCCATCGTCCAAGATGACGATGTGCCCTTCACTCGCGTTCCAGGCACAAACTCCCCAGTGCAAGCTCCATCACTCTCACCTGCTCAACTCTACGCAAGCTGGAGCACAACGACGCAGACGTTCACACCACCATCCCTCCCGGCTCCAAGCATGCCATTCCTAACACCCTCACCATCTCCTAATCTAATAGATCGTGATCCCGTATCACATTATCACCCGGCCTCTATTCCACACTCTCACAATCGTATCACACCCATGCTTACCACCAAAACGGAAGCGCCGAACCACAAATTCACAAAGTCTGTATCCCAAGTACACATGACGGCCGCTCCGCCTCCACATACACATCCCCATGTGCAATTTAATATGGCCGCATGCCTTTTTCCTTCAAATACACCATCAATGACTGCGTCTGAAACCATTCACCCTCAAAAACACGTATTTGAGACACCTCTTTCCCAGTCTCAGGGTGCATACTCGACGATCAATCATAGAAGACAACAGTATCAGTCCGTGTACAGGGTGCCACAGTCGAGTCACGTCACTCCTGCGCCTTACGCTCTTACAGAAACTGCTGCTCAACAGTTACATGCACAGGCACAAGCTCAGCACGCCGCCATTGCCCAAGCTCAAGCCACAGTTATCAGAAACCAGCAAAAACAGCTAGCGAACCAGCAGCAACAGCTAGCACTACAACAGCAGATGGGTGTGGAGATGTGCGGCCAAAAGCAGCGGCAGAATAATCTAAAAAACCGGTTACTTAGTGTGTTCGTGCGTGAGGCTGTCGGAGGGGCTGTTGGAGCTGTTTTGGAATGATCTCCCTCTGAGAACGAGTGTGGATCCTGGGCCCCCTGTTTGAGAGGCGGCATGACTTCTTTCTTCTCATTTGGACTTTTTTTTATTATCTCCCTGACCCGCCGGGATTTTGTCCTATGTCGGGGTCTTCATCTATATATGCCTATCCATGTGAGATGTATGTAATCACTAATCTAATGGCTGACGTCACCCTGCGGCCAGAGTAACTGTTCTATGCCTACGTAGGCAAGGGATAGTCTATATTGACTGAGTTAGTATGCAACTGTCGGTCCTCTTGCTGTTTCCATCACCTGGCTTCCCTCTTTGTCCGTGGCTCAGCGCTCCTTGTCCTCAGTGATTTTCAAGTCCCCGTAGGCCCTTTTTGAATCGTCTCGTGATATTGAATGGGCTTTCCACGACGCTGCCATCGCTCAGGAGCTTGCTCAAGGCTCCTGCGCGCTGTCTTTCGTAGGCGCGGCATCCGAGTAGGAGGAAGTGTTCGACTGTCTCCCGCTCATTGGGGTTTCCTGTTGAGGAAATGGTTTCTCGATATGTTCTCCTCTTCATCGTTGGAACGGGCCGATACATGGTCGTACCAGATTTCTTCATTCTATACCACTTATGAATCTCGTGTTACACAACTCTTGTTACCTGTGCAAGGAATATCAATCTGTTTTATGTGCCAAAACTTGAAGCTTGAAGGACGAATTCGCTTGGCTCGCGCAGAGATACTCTCGTTATTCACACCAGTCTCATCCGATTTCTGGTCTCAATGAAAGAAGCAGAAAATAAGCAAGTACATTTTCAAGAGGGTATCATAAAGCAAGAGAATCATTCATCCACGAACATCGACCCATCCTCATCTCCACCACCCTCATCATCATCGTCCGTCAGTTCAATGTATTTCTTCGCAGCAGCAGCCGTCTTCCGTACAGCTCTCGCGGGTGCTGGTGCACTCTTCTTCGGCACCGGAAGTACATTGTAGTCGAAGTCTTCGTCATTATCGCTATCGCTATCGGAGAAAGTCTTTGCTTTCGCTGTCGGCTTGACCTTGGGCTTTGGAGGTGAAGCAGGTTTCATGTTCTTTGAAATCTTTCTTGCAGTGGGAGCTGCCTTCTTCGCTTTGGGCACTGCTTTTTCAAAGAAGTCAGTCATCTTCTTTTTTTTCGTCACAGATTTCGTGTCAAGGTCATCGTCTTCATCAGATAATTCCGGGCTGTGAACAGCAGTTAATATCAACATCGACACGATATGACCAAGTTGTAACCAGCCTTTTGCGTTTGGTGGCGGCTTTGCCTTTGCTTTTTGCCGCCACTGTGGTTTGTGGTTTGAGCAAGTCATCGTCATCGCTGTCAGAACTACAAGAAAGTCGGTGTTCCAATCAGTGATAAGAAATTAATTTTGAAACCCATACAGTTGTTTCGGTATCTCCTTCGCTTTGCCTTTTGCTTTTGATGGCAGGATAGTCACCTCGTCCTCGGAGTCGGATAGAATCTTCGTGGTCTTCATGGGCGCTGGCTTTCCAAGCATCTCGAGGTCGTCATGGTCGTCATCTGATTCGACCTTTTTAGGTACTTTTTCCGCGGCTTTGCGCTTCGGAGCAGGAGGCTTGGGCTTCTGAGCGGGCACCTCATCCATGTCCACATCGTCCTTATCCTTCGTCACCTTCTTTGGTTTGAGCCGGGTCGATTCTCCGGGAGCTTTGCGCTTGGCAGGAGCTTTAGTGATTCTGAACTCGCCGTCGTCGTCATCTGAACCTTTGTGTACACCACCGATGGATTTACGAGTCTGCAGAACAGCCTGCTTGCGCTTGGTCTTCTTGTCTCCCGAAAATATGTCGTTCAACCAGTTATTGCAACTAACCTGCATGTATTTGTACAAGTCAGTCGAGTTTGGTAACGAGAAGTACGAAGACGCGCACATCCCACTCAGTAAGGAAGCGATCCAAATCTGCGTTCCACAAATCTTTTGGTGACTTAGCCAGCAACGCGAGAAGCTCTTGTTCTTTCTCTTCCGCCTGCATCCGCAGTTTAGCAATCTTCTCGTGGGTCAAGTTCCAAATTGCCATTGCCAACAGATAATCATAATCTGAGGCATCACCTTCAACTTTGCTCTTTCCTTTGCTCTTTGCGTTCCCGGTGCTTTCCTCGTCTTCATCTTCGTCTTCGTCTTCGTCTTGGTCCTCTTCTTTATCTGAACCATCTTCGGTTTCTTTAACGACTTTCGGGAATGGCTTGAAATTGTGTTTTCGCAGATCTTGGACAATCTCGATCTTTTTCCGCTTCGCCACGACCAACTGCTCGTCAACAATCATTTGGATGAACCGGACCTGGCTTGTGAGCTTTTCTAGCGCAACTTGAATCTCGTTCGCGAGGTGGTCCTGAAAAGCAAAAATCCATGTGCTAAAGCGTTGACATAGGATTATTCAAGCTTACTTTACGCTTTTGATAGTATGCCAGTCTCACAGGATAAAACGCCTCAAGAATGTCTTCCGGCGACTCATACTTGTGAATTTTACCCTCGAAGTCAAAACACATCATATTGCTAGTGCTGATTTTGGCTGTCAACTTGAAGAATTCCAGTAAACCCTGTTCTTCGGCCTTTTCGAGGTCCTTGGAGGCCATAGACACAGTAAAGTGAACATTCATATTGTCATGATGTTCCCTGAAGTCCTAAAAAAATGTCAAAACATGGTACCCGTGATTAGAAAGTTTTTTCTACCTTGATCATACCATTATCTTTGCCGTCGTTACTAAGCATATTTTCAAGGACCTCTCTTTTGTACTTATCAGTCCATACATATATAGGAAGTTCGGTGATTTCGACTGTCGTATCGTTCAACTTGGTCACGATACCAGTTACTTCGTACTTTTGTTTGCCTAGGAATTTGATTTGACCGTTAAAGCCCCGCCACCAGGGATGCATGGGTACCATTTCCTCTCCGACCATGAGACGACGAAGGTTTGCAACGATGTCGACTGGGTTATAACATGGAATATTTGTACTCCAACCTGCAGTACAATAACTTCGTCGAGCACAAACTCCAGGACAATCCATCTACGTACCTGTGCCAATACCTTCTGCCCCGTTTACAAGGACCATCGGGAGTACAGGCATGTAGAACTCCGGCTCAATTATCCTTCCATCCTCTTTTTGAACCGTGAGTAGCGCATCATCGGCTGGGTGGAAGACAGCCCTGCATATGGGTAATAGCAAGGTATGGAGGTACCTTGGGGAGGCATGATCCTTCCCCCCTAAGATACGCGTGCCATATTGGCCATCTGGTTGTAAGAAGTTTAGGTTGTTGCTTCCAACATAGTGCTGTGCGAGGTTAATAATTGTCTGCGCAAGACTAACTTCGCCGTGATGGTAATCTGCTTTCTCTGAAATATAACCGACAAGTTGCGCCACCTTGTAACATAAATTTAGTCTTCTCAGCATGAGTAAATTGAAAAGATTTACCTTGATAAGCTGCTTCAACTTACGCTTGAAACAAGCCCAGATAACCTTTCTTTGACCAGGTTTGAGCCCATCTGCGACAGAGGGGATGGACCGAATGTTGTCCGCCATTGAGAATAGGATAAGTTCCTTGTTGATGAACTCTGAGTAAGGAATCTCGTCCATGTTATGGTCCAAATATGTCCCAGGCTGATGGTGGAGAATCAGAACCCATTTTTTTGAAGTACAAGGAATCTACCTTGAACTGTCGCAACCATTCCTTTCGATCGTCTGCTTTCTTCTTGCTGAAAGCGAGATCAATGAGCTCTCTATCACCTTCTTGAATTGTCGCAAAGGGAATCATATGCTTCTGCATTTGGCTAAAGTACTGTCTCGCGTCGGAGTCATTACTTGATCCTAGACCCTGTAGTATGCATCAGACGGCGTTGGGCTTGTAATCTGTAAACACGCCACCTTGAAGTATTTGGGTTTCCACTTGTGAGCACCTTCAGTTTCCTCTACCCACTTCTCATACTCCGGAATAGTAAAAAAGCTGATTTGCTGCTTTCCCTTCGTCACCTGTGCGGATATTTAGACATTTATAGAGAGAAGTGAAGACTAAGACTGATGACCACTTACTCGAACAATGGGCGTGACAAACTCAACAAGAAATTCAGGAAGCTTGAGGAGCGAGGGATAGAAGTGATCCAAGAAATTGATGAGGAGACCTTTGATATGGGATCCGTCGTAATCCTAAAGAGCACGATCGATGAATCAAGAATCGTGTTTCATAGAATTGAAAAGACTTACTTGATCCGTCATGATCATGAGGCGACCATATCGCAAGGAGGATGTATTTGTATAGTCTTTATTATGCTGCAGGCCCATAATTTTCTTGATGTTCTGGATTTCCTCGTTCTTCATGATCTGATCATGTTTCGCCTCGCGAACATTCAGTAACTTGCCACGGAGGGGAAATACACCAAAATAGTCTCTTCCAACAACGCCGAGGCCAGCAATAGCAAGAGATTTGGCGGAGTCTCCTTCCGTCAAAATCAGAGTACAATCTCTTGCATGTTTCGTGCCTGCATTGTTGGCATCCGAAAGTTTGACCATACCGGTTAATCTGTCAGATTGGTATAAGGGTTGTCAAAATGGAGGGAACATACAGTATACCTGTTACGTTTAGAACCATCAGTTTTCTTAGCTTGCTGGTCTGCTTTGAACTTTGCCCAATTCAAAACCTGGTCGACAATAGTAGTTTTCGCAACTGGTTCCATCAAGTGTCATTATTTAACCACACTCCAGCTTAACAAACTCACCCTTCTTCATAAAATCCTCGCTGAGCTGAGGTTTGATTCCAAATTTGGAGGCAGGCAAAGTCATCGTTTCTTTGGATTGACTGTCGAATGTCGGATTCTCGATGAGGGCATTGACAAAGATCCACATGTGGTTCTTAAGCTGCGTCGCTTTGATCGTTGCCGCCTTGTTCTTCTTTGTAATCCCAGTAATCAAATTTTTAGCAATTTGATCTGCGATGCAAGCAACGTGGGTGCCACCCTTTGTAGTGGAGATGGAGTTGGCGAAAGAGACGTGTTGGAAGGTACCATCGGAGACAGCGAAAGCGACTTCCCAACGAGTTCCAACCTGCTCATAGATAACCGAAGGTTTAGTAACTGCTGCTCCTCCAGAGTTCTCAGCGGCTTCGGCCTGGGCGGACTGCAAATACAGCTCTACGTATTGTTTGAAGTTCTTGATTTTGAGCCGTTCGTTGTTGAGGTAAACCTTGACATCTTTCACGGTACCTGACAGATCAAAAACGCGTTTTCGAAGGAGGCTCGCAGTGTCGTCGTCGATGTTCTCCATTCCAAAGTGCGCGAGATCTGGTCGAAAAGTGACTCGCGTCCATTCATCGCCTTTCGTATTCTTGGTGATTTTGGCCTTTCCACAAACACTCATATTCTTCGTCCAAGTCTGTTTGTAATTCAGTTGAGTGTTTTTGTCGGCAGTTTCAATGGTGAATTCGTGGGAGAAGATATTGGCCAGTTTGGCACCATAGCCATTTCGTCCACCAACGAGTTTCTTCTCAGTGTCATCATAGTTAGATCCTGCTAGGAGGTGGCCAAAAATTAGTTCCGGAATATAAATCTTCTCCTTAGAATGAATCTCGATGGGAATCCCTCGACCGTTGTTGTAGACAGATATGGTGCCATCCTCGATATCAATATTGACTTTGAGTGTATCCATGCTGGGATCGTTGATCTGTTGGCATTCAATGCCATGTTATCTCATACTACAAAAGCTGGAAAGCTGACCTTGTTATCGGCAGCGTTGACCAGAATTTCGTCGACGATCTTCAGAAAACCTGGGACGTACTTAACATCCCGATGAACCATGCGTTTCGTATTGACGTCGTAGGTCCACATGGTCTGGGTAATGGTCTCGATGCTTCCGATATAAGTGTCCGGGCGCTTCATAATGTGTTCTAGTTGAGAAAGCTATGATTTACGGTCAACAGAACGAATGTTTCGCTGAACTCGTAGGACTTACTTTCACATAGGTCTCTGACGCTGTCTTCTTCTTCGTAGACGCGGCGGAGTCCCCCTTGACCGGTAAGGGTGCCACTCCATCCTCAGACGCGTCTTCGTCTGTCCCCACAGTATTATTCCCTCCATTATCGTCATGGTCAGCGAGGACCTTCTTCTTCGGAGCAGCTTTGACTTTGGCGGGTGCTTTGATGGCAGTCGATTTCGGCTTAGGAGGCGCCTTCGCGACAGCTTTTGGCTTCGCAGATATTTTACCCTATGATCTGTATGAGCCGCGCATTGGAAACAGATATCCTAGACAGTACCTTCTTCACAGGAGCATAGTCATCCGACTCAGAGCCAGATACGTCGTCAAAATTGAAATTTTCGCCTTCAGACGAGCTCATTGCAAACGAAGCGCAAACACACTCGTGGAGGTAACAAAGGAGCTCTTGACGCGTTGAACTTTAATAAGTCCGGTTGGGCTGACAACAAAGGCACGTGATAGCGGTACCACACGCGTTCACCTCGATGGACGTCGATGGCGACACTCATGGATTTTACATATATAACTCCTTTACATAATTGAGCCCTAGCTAGGACACTTCTAAATCCACAGCTCTGAATCTCCTCGCTGTAAAAAACCTCTGCGAAAGTTTGTCCCACCTAATCGTAGTCATCCCCCTACTCGAGTCACCACATGTCAGAGGAGGCTAGCAGACCCGCAGATGATCTCATGCGATATCGCGTCTTCAATCTATCCAAATGCAGGGTAATCGCTGGACTGACGACCGCGTCTTTTTCTGGTCAGCTGGTGCTCGGTTCGACGACGCTACGAATATTTCAGGGTCAGCAAGTACTGAAAATCTTACCTGATGCAAAGGACCCGGTTTTTTTACCGTATGCCTCAGTTCAAGCATGTACCATTGTACTGTCATAACTTTGATACTAGCGCCGCTGGAGTTACACCTGTGTACGCTTCGCCATGATCGCGCAAAAGAATTTTGAAACAGAAAGATCATATCATTGCCTTCTCATATTATTGCCTTCGCACGAGTTTCATGGAATGTCCATCCATCTAGGTGAATTAATCACAGGTAGACAAGGACCGCAGAATGATGCTGATATGTACTACTGAGCTGCCGTTCCAGCTTGATGTACTCATCGTCCTGTACAATTAAATCTCCATCATCAAACGAAGTCACATATGCATAAGCCCTAGGGTCTTGTTTTTATGTTGTTTACAATCAAGCTCTAAGTGACGATCAGATGAGAACCCTGGAAATAAAAATTCGAGTTTGACCTTGTAAGCCTGGACATCGCCTTTGAACTTCGTGACCGTTTGGTCTCCGCATACCCACAACTACGATATATCAATATCAGTGGGGTTTGTGCATGCTTCAAAAGGCGAAACACATACTTCTTTAGCTACCGTCGTGATGAATCTCTCATCATGAGAGATGATAATGACCCCTCCGTTCCATTTTTGTAGCGCAAACATGAGCGCATCAAGACCCTATCATTATACTGTAATCAACACGGTAGGTTCTGAGACCAACACCATCATGAATACCTCAATATCCAAGTGATTGGTCGGCTGCACAATCGAAGTTAACTTGCGAGCAGGGATCAGAGGTAGACGATTCACCTCATCAAGCAAAAGGACATGAGGCCTCTGAAGTGATAGAACAGCAAACGCTACACGAGATTTTTGTCCTCCACTCAAGGTTCCAATCAGTTGCATGCTACATGCGTTGTAAGCTACCGTATGACTGGTTGTGAAGTAAAATTATTACCCTGTCATTCCGCTTATCTGGAAATTTCCAAGATGACTTCTGTATTCTTGTTCGGTCTTCCCGGGAAATTTGGAGGCTAAAAATTGGACAGGAGTCATTGTTGGTGTCAAGGTCTCGACATGATGCTGTGCAAAGTATCCACTATGATAGCCAATATCAGCGAACACTCAGAATGAGATTGATTTTGGCGATTCGGCGCACATTCGTAAACGCCCATTGCGAGTGACGTGACCAGCGATGGGATTCAGCTCTCCCGTCAAGATCTTGATCCTGCAAGAAGATGGCAGGAAGAACAATAGTCGATCCCTTATCTAATGAGTTGATAGAATCCAACGTACAGAGTTGACTTTCCAGCGCCGTTTGCTCCAACCATAGCTATCCGAGAATCCAGCCCGACGTCGAAATAAACATTTTTCAGAATGATCTTTTCGGGAGTGTATCCGAATGTGATATCAGACATTTGGAGTAGTGGCGGCGATATCTTCTCCGTTTCAGGAAACCTAGTAGAGAATGAAAAGGTTTGTCGCGAGAGTTATACGAATTGCATACTTGAAGGTTTCTGTCTCTTCTTGTTCAGGAGGTTGTAAATCAGGCAACTGATGTATTTTTCATATTTGGAGTTTTTGAATATGACCAAACAGACCTTCTCGAGAATTTTGATTTTCATCTGAGCCTGAGCAGCTACAGCAACATCAGCTTCCAGGTAAGTGCGCATTTGCCCGCATCACTCACCGCGGTTGGCGTTATACCTCCAGCGGTCAATGAATGATTGCAGATGTTTCCGATATTCCATCTGTGTTTCATACTCCTTCCGGAGATTGCGGTCGCGCTCTGACTTGGTCGAGTAAAATTGCGTGAAGTTTCTGTGAGAATAGACAGTGAGCTTATATATTCCTGAAAATCTTCAGTGACCCCACCCTTTGTAATAGTCGAGTCGTCCAGAGTGCTGGTGTACGATATCCGTCGCGATGGCATCCCTGTCCCATGTCAGTGAACCCGCAAAAACATTCCAGACAGAAAAAACCTACAAAAACGCCCTGTCGTGAGACCTGAAAAGAGATAAGAAATTGTTATCGATGACGTAAGCGATAGACTAATACAACTCACACAACGAGCAGTGTGCCCGCCCATGTTTGGAGATAGTCTTCGAGCCATGCCAATGCATTGAGGTCAACTGACAGAAGACGCATGTCATCAGGACTTCTTTCCAAACGACCCTAAAACGCACTGTGATTGGAGGGTTCGTCTAGAAGGAGAAGAGAAGGCTACGTCAGACAATTAAAATTAGTTTTCTGCCGAGAAAAACCAATGTTCTTGTTCTTACCTTGACAAAGAGGGCTCTGGCTAGTGCAAGACGCATGCTATAGAAGGGATGAGATTGTGACATGAAGTCAAGCAGCATATGACAAACCGCCAGCCACCACTGAAAGATTTTGTTGGCCTTCCCTGATCTGCTTCACTGAAGCCCAAACCTTTTCGCAGTAAGCCCTGTCTGTTATAAATAGAAAAGTAGAAAACAAGCTGTTCACCTGCAAGAAGCGCAGCAGCGCGGGCTGGACCACTCGCCGCGTCCATGTCAGAGAGCCGTGCATGAACCTCGGCCAGTCGAGTAGACAATTCTTCGCGAACATCTTCGAACCTTTTTTCATCGCCTTCCGCTTCAAGTTCAGTAAGCTTCGCATTCAGCGAGACCTCTTCTTTTAGTAAGTGATCTCGCCAAACATCAGCTTTGAGAACAGCTTGTATAGCAGGTGTATCATCGCCGACAATCTGAAACGGTCAATCAAGAAAATAAATCCAGCTGAGGACTTTGAAAGTGCCCACCTCTTGTTCCACAAACAGAATACTGATATGGGGAGGAATTGGAACTTCTCTCATTGCAATATGGCGCAGCAGAGTAGATTTACCAACACCTTGTAAACGTTAATAATGGTGATAAGTAAAAAAGAAACCATAATATCCCACCGTTCCTTCCAATGAGACCATAACGACGGCCGTGAGCTAACGTTAATGAAGCGCCGGATCTGGAATGCAGTTGAGCGTGAGCATTGAATATGTCAGGTATGGACTCACAGAATTCGATTTGAACCAAAGCTAACATCTATTGAAGGTAAATGGATGTCCTTGCTCTTCTGTTTTGATGAGGCAGTGGACTCCAAAGGATTGATCTAGCAGGGTAGATGAGTGTTGCTTCAACTGACATATCAAGTGGTTTTGCGAACTTTCATAAACATCTCCTCGTATGATTGCTACGTTCGGCGGGGTCAGTAGAGTATATCTATTCAATGCATTGACGCAACTTGTTTTCGATGAGCATCTAGCAATTTTGAGCCTTCATAGAGATCTCTCTTAGAGCGCTTTTCGATCTTCGCCTATGCGGGGGTCAATAGTAGTCGGCAAGTCATGTGCACAAAAACCCTGACTCTGAGTTTAGCTTCTTGTTTTTCAAGTTTTTTCACGTCAACTCGAGATGCTCTTTTCAGGATATGATTATCAGACTACGTAGGATGATACAGGTATTGCGTACGCACTTCCCCTTATTGATGGATTCAAGGTCTACACCCTCAGAGAGAGCAATAGTATTTGATATCTGAGATTTACTCATATCCATGACTTTATCCAGCTTCATAAGTTTTGGACCGGATCTTTGCTTCAAGCGAGCGTTTAGTTGTTCTTCCAGAAGCTCTCCGAGCTTGGACATGAGTTTCTCGAGAACATCAACTCTATCCCCAGCAAGAGACGAAAGGATATGGTGGGCGATCTGAAGAATATCTTCCTCCTCCCCAGCATCGTCAACTAGATATCCCGCCAGGTATTGAATAATGACCTCCTCTGTTCCAGGAAAGCAAATTCGAATCTCTTCGGCAATATCCTCTGATGACATTGAGACGTGTTTTAATCCGGAGGTGTTGATGGATAGGTAGCGTGAGATGTCCTGGTCAAGCAGGGGTCTGAGGGTTGTCACGGTGATTATTGGAGAAATTACCAAGTATTATGTAATATCAATCGATTCAAGTTCTCGCTAACCCTTGACACAGGTCAGGTAACGAAGTATGTCGTCAAAAACATCATAATCAGTGATGTGCAGAAGTTGTATTTGGCGAGCACAGGCTCGTCCGGCAGTCGCTGTCTATCAATTAGTATTTTAAGTGTCGTTTCCGAGTCGCGTCTTCCCTGTCTTCCTATCTTTCTCGCTATTATTTATTCGTCAGGTCGTATCTTGCGGCAAATCGACGTTTATCCATCCTTTCCCTATGCATCTCTTTAAATGGCTTACCATTATTCACTCTTTGATTTCGATATCACTTGCAGTCCTTGTCAATGTCACGGTCGATGACACTTATGGCAATCAAGAAACTAGAGAGAAAATCACCTATCTTCAACCCCACCAATGGAGTGACGGTCCAAAATGTGGCTCATGCTCTGATCACAAAGAGGTCAACCAGACAATGATTTTTAATGGTACGCTTGGGTAAAACCAGGATGGTCGGTCTTTAATCATGCCTTGAACTTCAGGAACATGGCATAATGGAACAGCTGTATGTCTTCCCTCGAACTGAAACTCAATTTCGTCCTGAGCCCTGTTAGAACAAACCAGATGTTGGAACTGTCCCCCTCCTCGCTACTATCCAATTTTTTGGTATTGTTTCATGAACAGATTCAAGAGTACTTTCCTTGCTCATACGCATCAGGATCCGCTGTATATGTGTACTGCGTCATTGCTAACATAGAGACTTTTCCCCAGTATGTTTCATAGCTGTATACTCCATATAAATTAATGACATTTTTGTACAGTGATACAATGGACATAACTTTTCTCATCGATACTCAATTAGCAGGGAATTATTCTAGGCCACTAGTGAAAGACGGTACTTTCGAGTACAATGTCCTTGTTTATGCCAACCAATCCTTGCCACATGACGAACATTTACTTACAATACAGAACGGTCGTATCGATGGAGCAACGTCGACAATGCTTCTTGATTATATCATCTACAGGTGGCACATCTGGATAGTCATACTAGCCTTCCTATTCACTAACCAATTTACAGCTACGACAATGACTTGAATGCAACCACGAAGTCTCCCGTTCAAACTGCTTCCGCAGCTCCTATGTTTAGTACGTCTGCAGTGAATGGCCAATCATCTGCGGTAAACCCCGCTGGAAAAATTGTTGGGGGGGTTCTGGGATCTATAGGTGGAACCTTACTCGTCTTGGTGGCCTTCCTGTGGCATCGTCAAAGTACTTGGAAGGGACCCAGCGGTGTCTCCTGTCTGTCGACTTTGCCAACAGTGTATATGATCAGAAATCCTGGTGCCAGGATTCGAAGTTGGTGTCGCGGCAGTAGGCCAAAGAGCCGACTTTCCTTTAATCCCAGTCTTTTATTTGAGCCTATAACGATGAATCAGGAGCACGCCGCCGCTCCAACTTTTCGCCGCCCACCGCCAATTACCACAGTACATCCAATCTATCCACACCTTGAACGCCCTCATTCGACACATCTTCTCCAGCCAAACCGAGAAGTAAACCCTACTCCATCACTAGACCCTCGCAATGAGCCGAGCCAACCGTTATCTATCGCGGAGTGGCAGCGACGGACACAACGGGAGGCTGATGATGTTCCCCCACAATTAGACGTATCAGATAAAGATATGTCCAGTTATTACGAATTCTCATCGGATACTCCAGACCCTCCGCCTCCACGTCAGCCTCAATTAAAATGGTTTACCGTGGTCAATAATTAAGGGCATGATTATTGCGAGGGTAATATATCTGTTGCTCTTCCTTATTCCTTGCCCTTTTAGGCGCATGGCATTCTGCTAGTAGGTAGAATTTATATAACTTTCATTTGGACAGAGTCCATAGTACTCGGAGTGCATACGAAACATTGAGAGAATGCATTCACACCTCACTTCTAATTTATTACACATCAAAAAGGTGACTTCAGGTCGAGCAGTTTTAACGTAAAGTCTTTCAGCCAAACTGGATTGCCTATGAGGTCAAACTAGATAGTTTTCTTTGTATCTGATTTCCTAAAGCGGGTTCGTCCAATTCCAGAAAACCATGCTAGCCTATGCCCATCAGTTACATTGTTATATCAAGGCACTGTAGATTCGAAATCATACCTGACGAGGAATAGGACAATAACAAACGTAACGTTACCATGCCACGTTCCATTCCAACGGACGACATCGAACCTGATTTCTGCTGGGGCGGCAAGTAAACTTGCAGCAACACTGCTCAAGCACGTCAGCATCTCAACCGGTATACTGATAGACGGTTTACTCACTGTGTTACCTTCAGAAAAGTGGAAGTTCCGCACCCCATCTATCAAAGTGTAGTCATGGCACTCACGTCAGCAATGGCGAGACACATCATACTTGCACCCAGTATACGTTCCTGTGCAACCGGGTTGTCTGCTAGAGTGTCTCTGATAGCGCGGAATCCGAAAGATTGTAGCAGTGACAAGAGCATGTACGCTGCGTGCAGGTTAGATTGTTGAAGTAAGGGTCAACAAAGTGGAAGATTACCATTAACCAGTTGCCACACGGCTGCAAGAGTCCGATCTGGTATACCCACAGGCGCCGGGATGTTAGAGGGAACGAGCTCATGATAGAACCATGCGGTTCCAGGGCCTACAAGGCAGACCAAAGAAGGGGCAAAAGTCGAAACTATGTAGTTAATTTAGTCCTTACTCATGTTCGAAATCACAGCGAAGTACTGACGAGGTTCAAGATAGAGGAAGAAGTAGTAGTAAAAGCCTGGGAGAACCGGAAAAGGTTTGGGCATCGTAGTTCAGATATAGTTCAGGGTATCAGCTCGCCTTGCTCTCCCCCACTATGACTTTGCCTAATTTAGAAGGAGGAAAACACGATCACGTGTAGTCATCACATGGATGATCATGTGCGGTGTTGATGTTTGTTGTTGAACGTCGCATTCTCACCTGCACCACCACAATGGGCCGTCTCAAACAACGTTAGTCTATCCTGCTGCCCTTTAACTCAAGGGCCCTGTCCTGCTCTGCTCTAGATGACC
>QLOM01002926.1:0-10902 GCA_003313785.1 Termitomyces sp. MG148 | reverse complement strand
TGCGGGAGGAGTTAACGTCGAAGGTTCGCAGAAAAATATTGCACGGCTAGCGTCCTTAGCAAACCCTGTCCTAACTACTCTCTGCGTTATTGGTAGCTTGATTGTAACTGCACTATAAAAATACAACCAACGTATGCGGAAACAGCTACCAATAATATATATATGTGTAATTTATAATTGACTAAACACTGACCGATGCAATACAACACATATACACGTCCCTTAGATGCAGAGGTTGACCATTGTCTACACACCTAAGGCAATACCACAAAAACACATATACATGTAAACGACGGGACAGCAACTCCTCATGTTCCCCAATCAGGAAAGAATGAAACACTAGCGCCCGCGCCCATTGATTCCGCTTCCACTTGCTCTATTAGGACTTGATCCAGACGACTCTGCTCGAAGATCGACCGAATAAAAATGAACTTGCGTAGGATTCTGCAGCCTGTAGTGTATTACGGATATTCCTCTTAACACTTCTTCCGCGTCCGTCAGCACTGGGATTATTCGACGGTTGGTATGATTGTTGGGCATCATTTATAGGCTGCTTTGATGGTGTTGAGGAATCGTTGGGTTCTCTATAAGGCCAAGCGGCATCCGATGGTATGGGTGTGTAAAATACAGTAAATTTATTTCAAAATTTTTTGTCAAAACCATGGAAAAAATATTGTAACTGAACTTCCATTATCCACAGCCAAATTAAAATTGGGCATGGTCATGCACTTGGAGACTGGCTAAAAAGAGCTCTCTCAATGACACCTTATCTTACTTCCATTCAGAAGTAACAGCTCATTGGGTTTGGTTACAATATTTTTTCTATGTTTTTGACAAAAACATTCAAATAAGATTTTAGAATCAATTGGATTATTTTTATTGTATTTTCCCATTGTTTTGCAAAAGAACAGTGTTACCTGCATCCAGAAGAAGGCCAGTGGAACCAGACCACAGTGGCCATTACAGCTTAGAAAAGGTGCATATCTGAATCAACTATATGATTCAGACACCTGGCTCTATATATACAGTTCCATTACAAGGATATTTGAACTGCTGTAAGCTGCAGGCTTACACTCCCCCATTGTGTCAGCTTTTTGCAAGGCATGACAAGTGACTGGGTAGAACATGATTTGACATGCAAGGAGAAATACATGTGCACCTGAACCCAAGGGGTTTGAATCGAGTGGTTCTCTGCAGACTTGACCCACCAGGAGTTTTTGCCACAACCTGGAGTTGAATGGTCAACCCAGTTGATTCAGATCAATGATTTCACTTTGATTGGAATTAAAAGTCTGTCAAACATGGTTTAATATCCACTCCACCATCATTCCAGCCACTTTAAGGGTCTTACTAGCATTCTGTCTGTCATGCTTTGTCAGCCACCTTCAGTGGCATTTCAGATCCTGTTCTCACCATTCCATTGAACACCATCTTACAAAGTAGTGTGTCCCTCCCTCAAGAATATTGAAGCACTACCTTGGCAGCAGCAGCAAAGTGTGAGACAGCTCAACCTCCTTCCAAAAATAGACATCTGGCAATAATCATAAAGCAATAGCTTGGGTTTTCACTAAACAATCTTGTTGATCCAAGTTGTAGAAGCAACTAAAAATAAGTTATAGCTTTGATATATAATATATAAGTGTAATCATTTGATATAAAGCAGATATTCTTGAATCTAGCTCAGAGGACAGAATGGTGGTAAGACCCTGAAAGTGGCTGGAATGATGGTGGAGGATAGTAAGTATTGCATGCCTAAGTGCCAAAGCAGAGATTCAACCGGCAAAGTGATATATCATGACAAAAGTTTTTGCAACTCATGGCTTTTGGAACCTAGATGAGGAGCTTCAACAGTCCTCCATTACAAAGATAACTTTATAACTTTCTAGCTAAGATACTAGTCTACTGATTCCTCAAGTCTGATTTAAAAAAAGTGGGCTTGTTGTATTTCAATCAACAATTTACTCCAAATTTTGTAACTCCCAGTTGGTATTAGTAGTAGCATTTGCATCAATGACCATGCAATTGATAATCCATCAATAGTCACTATCAGTGATCATGGTTGTTTGTGGGGACTGGCAAGACACTTCCTAAAGAAAGGAGAGAAAATATGATCACATGCAGTGTGACATAATTTGAACACTCTTGAATAATGTACTTAGGCCCAGTGTGTCAGGGGACTTCCTTTTTTGGAACCCTGGAGTTCTCCAGCAATCTTCAGAGATCTCTGGGACACTCTCATGCCCTCCAGGAGGTACTGTATAGTCATTTTCACACCTCTGCCACAGTCATATTTCCTATTGTACTGTACCATTTCTAATAAACTTCAGATTTCTCTCTGCCAGTTGTGTGACTCAGCCGCAACCTCCAGAGATTGCCTTTACACAGTGTAAAAGTTCAAATTTCTTGAGACCAAATTACTGGTGGCAACCCCAGGTGAAATTCATGCCTATCAATTTGGGGATAGGGTAGGGTTGTCAGGGGACCGGTCTTTGGACCATGTCCAACCCTATTCCGAGCTTAGTCCAATGATATGCCTATTCCTAGCAGATCCGATCGGCCACTCGACCCACTCTTTCCCCTTCCGTCTTGTAGTAGTCAGCCTTGATGAGTCATATGCTTGGACCTTACTCAGCATCGATTATTGTTCCTCATACTCCTTTACATACCGGGGCCCAATTAGTAAACAATATTAGTAATAGCACAGCCACCAATGTAGTATATATAGGCAGCCTGTGGGATAGAATATCCCCAGGCTGAACAATAGCAGTGTTCTTCTGGCCTATCCACTGAACCGACCGTAAGCTTATCTAGCGCCGTCTGACCCTCTGTTAGCCTTGCTTGCCTCTTGCCTGACTCTTGCCTGCCTCTGCGCTCGCTCAACTCTTGCTTGCCCCTTGCATCGCCGACTCTGTGGAAGGAGTTCTGCAGACATCAAGCGTTGCCCTTACAAGGGTAGGGTAAATTACAGTTGCAGACAATCAAACACAACAAATTTGATATCTCTGGATCATGAATTTTTTGGGTCAAGCTGACTTCAGATTTGAACTTGCTTTTTCAGTCAATTCCAAATGATAAGCATTCATAAGGGCAGCATGTCTGTTGAAGTTAACGCCGGATGAGCCTCGAATGACATCATATATTACAAACTGGTACGTTCACGAATTATGATATTCTTCTCTCATAATGAGGTCACATTTGACCTCACTATTACAAATACAAAACATACACATATGTATAAATATCACTATGTGCCCCGAGTTCGAGACATCTTGTATTCTCGAACTTAGGTGCGCATCACTTATGATATTATCAAACTTATGCTAACATCTTGTATTCTCGAACTTAGTTTATTTTGTTACTGTCTAAACTAAAACACGAATATATCGTTTCATCGCAATGCTGCGACAGGTTATGGGCCCCGATACTCGCGAATCAACTTCCGAAACCTTACAGTTCGCGAAGTTTAATGGTACCAACTATCATATTTGGTCCGACAATATGAAGGCTGCCCTACAGGCAAAGTCTCTGTGGGGAGTAGTCTCCGGCCGCGAAACGTGTCCACCTAAGCCTCCCACTGAAATCCCTGGTCTGCTTAAAACTACTTGTCCAGCTGGTGATACCACATCAGTTACTATCCGCAAGGAAGGACAAGAGTTACTCGATGTCTTCCAGTCCAAGGCATATCTTGCTTGGGAGCAAGCAAACGATAAATACAAACGGTGGCTCAATAAAAATGATGCCGCGATGGGTTTAATCCAAAACGCGATCGAGTATACTCAGCGTGAATCGATTATTGCGTTCGAAACCTCAAAAGAGGTATGGGATCACCTCCACAAAAATTATGTCGATCAGCAGAGTGGAATTAATGTCCACTACTACTATCAGCAATTATATGCGAAAAAATGGGATGGACATACCTCTATGTCTGAACACGTCGGATTCTACCTCAATATCCGTCGCCGTTTTATCGAAGCTGGTCACAAAGTGGACGATTACACAATTATAAATGCAATCTTGCTTTCTTTGCCACGATCTCCCACCTGGGAAATTATCAAACAAAATTTGTTGCATCGTGGAGAAGCACTTACACTGGATATAGTCTCTGCTGAATTAATAACCAATTTCGAGCGAATAATCCATGAAGAAAGCTCTACATCCAAAACTCTTGCTTTTGTATCAAGGGACTATAACCCTTCGAGTGGGAGTAAAATCCCCAAGCCGACAAGGCCCAAATTCAAGAAAAAACGCGAACCAAAACCTGACGACACGTGCCATAACTGCGGGGAGAAAGGACATTGGAGTCCTAAGTGTCCACAACCCAGAAAACCTAAAACCGTCGCGAACGCCAGTTTCTCAGTCGATGATCCGACTCTCCAGATACGTGAAATTGGAACGGTATTAATGGCTTCAAACGACGGCGTCCCTACCGGTTTACTTCTTGATAGTGCGGCGACTTGCCATATGATTGCCAATCGATCATATTTCACCAACTATCAGGAGGTATCTGATCAATATATATCAGTCGGAGGGTTTAACAAGGTAAAAGTGGCAGGCGTTGGCTCAATAATGTTTAGAACGAATGTGCTTGATGGGACAAACGACGTTCAGCTTCATAATGCTCTTCACATTCCAAAACTTGGAGCTAATCTTATTAGCTTGGGAGTTCTTCAACAAGCCGGTGCCACCATCAAAAGTCTACACTTCGGACTCAGTATTGCATGGAATGGGAAAGACTTCCTACAGGCAAAACTAGTTGGAACTCAAGGCACGTTGTATCGAGTCGAATACCTAACCATGGGATATCTCGACAATCAACTTGCATTTGTCGCAAGTGAATCTACAATGCGATTATGGCATTGTCGTCTTGGCCATCTCAGCCCCCGTACTATCAAATATATGGCTGATCAGAACCTGGTATCCGGCTTGGTGATAAAGTCACCTCGAGACTTTGATCGCCTCTGTAGTGGTTGCGCTCAAGGCAAGGCCACTCGACCTCCTCTTCCCGGCTTCAGTAATACAAGCTATGACAAAAACAAATTATTAGTAATGGACATGACGGGACCAATGTCTACTCCTACTTGGGATGGCTATTGTTATGCCCTGGTCGTTATTGAAGCCAGTTGTCGATATCCAACCGGAAAGTTATTGAAATCTAAAGAAGACGTTAGCAATGCTGTATGCGAAGTCATTGCTAAATACAAACGTCAATCTGGCCAATTTGTAAAGATTATTAGGACAGATAACGGGACAGAATTTGTAAACGAAGTTATGAACAAATTCTGTGCATTAAACGGCATTCGACATCAAACCACAAATCCGTATCGACCTCAGCAGAATGGAATCACTGAACGTGCAATAGCTGTGTTCATGGAAATGACACGCTGCATGCTTCATAGCGCCAAGATGGACTTACAATATTGGGGAGAGACATTTATGTATGCCGTCTACATACGCTCCATTACATCAACCTCCACTTTACAAGGGAAGATTCCTTGGTCAGAATGGTTCGGGTCCAATCGAAAACCTGATGTATCGCATTTACGCATCTTCGGCTCACTTGGCTGGGCTCATGTACCCAAAGAAGTACGCCAAGGAAAAATCGAATCTAGGGCCGTACGAGTACGCATGCTGGGATGGTGGGCCAATGAAACTAAAGGATACAGATTAGAAGACTTGGAGAATGGGAAGCTCATCGCATCAAGGGACGTACAATTCTACGAAGATGATACGCCCAGCGAGTTGGCTCAAGTTGAGCCAGGCCTTACAAGGTCCTCCTTTCAAGAAATAGATGATCTAATTGACGTCGCGATATATCCAAATACAGACAAACCTTGACATGTCTCAATTCCTACAGCAATTTAGTCAGATGACGAGTGTGAAGATTCGAGAAACTCATCTCGAGAATCGACGCCAATTGACGATTTAACATATCCAACACGACCCGTTACTTCTGATCAACCTTCTGCCTCGTCCAAAACGCCTGCTGCCCCTCGAAAAACCACAAAATGGGATGATCTGCCCAAGAGGGCTCCTACTACACGACAACACCGCCTACCTAAAAGATATCAACAAGATGAGGCTGAGGATGAACATACTAAACACCTCACTTGTGTGGCGGTATCTGGACCATCCTACGTGGAAGCTATGAATTCCCCTCAAGCAGATCAGTGGAAAAGGGCAATCGAAGAGGGCAATCGGAAGTAAAGTGGTATTAAAGGAGAAGCTCGACGAATTCGGAAATCACCAAAAATTTAAAGCAAGGATCGTCACTCAAGGATTTTCACAAATTCGTGGTATAGATTATGAAGAAACATTTTCATCTGTTGCAAAATTCACGACGTTACAAATTTTCTTATCACTCGCTGCCACTTTAAATCTCGAGATCCATCAAGTTGATGTAATAGGCGCATATCTTGAAGGAAAATTGGACAAAGAAATATATATGAAAGCACCTCTAGGAATAGGAAAGAAGAAATATTGGCGACTTCAAAAGGCAATCTACGGCCTAAAGCAGGCAGGACATGTATGGAAGCAGCGATTACATGAAGTTCTAACAAAATTCGGACTTAGACAAGCTATGTCCAACGATTGCTTGTACATCCTACGAAATAAAGGAAAAATCACCATTATTATCCTTGTATACGTTGACGACATGATCATAGCTGGAAAAGATATTCTCAAAATTACATCATTCAAAAATGAACTCAACGACAATTTCGAGATTACCGATCTTGGAGAAATCCATTATGTTCTCGGCATACAAGTAACACGAGATCGCAAAGATAACACAATTTATCTAAACCAAGCCTCCTACATCGACACAGTTCTAAAGCATTTTGGGATGACCGAATGCGTCCCAGTCGTAACTCCCGTTGCTACGAATCATAACTTATCTCTTGCGCAATTCCCGAATAACAATGAAGAACTCGAATCCTATCAGCAATATTCCAAGGAAATCGATTACCTGGCACTAGTCGGCTCTTTGCTCTATGCTACACAAACTCGACCAGATATACAGTTTGCAGTCAGCCTGGTGTTACAATTCACAAATAACCCTGGAGTTCCCCACCTTGCTGCTTGCAAGAGAATCCTTCGATATTTAAAAGGAACAAAAGATTTGGCCTTAAAGCTAGGAAATACCGCCAAAAACAGAATCAAATTATTCGGATGGAGCGATGCTAATTGGGCACACGATCAACATGACAGGAAATCGATCAGGGGATGGTGTTATGACGTCAATGGAAGTACCGTATCGTGGTCTTCGAAGAAACAATCTGTAGTGGCCACATCGACAGTTGAAGCTGAATATATAGCCTCTTCAAACGCTACACGTGAGGCTATATGGCTCAGGACTCTACTTAACGAACTCAATTTCCCACAAACTAATGCAACAATCATTCATTCTGATAGTGCTGGAAGCATCGCTTTATCAAATAACCCAGTATCGCACTCATGCGCTAAACATATCGACATACGGTATCATTTTATTCGAGATCAAATATTCCGACAAAACATCAAACTAAAATATGTATCTACCAAGGATATGATCGCAGATATTTTCACCAAAGCATTACCTCGCGAAACGTTTACGAAATTTTGAGACAAATTAGGCTTGCATTCTCAGCTACCAGCGAGTGGGAGTGTTGAAGTTAACGCCGGATGAGCCTTGAATGACATCATATATTACAAACTGGTACGTTCACGAATTATGATATTCTTCTCTCATAATGAGGTCACATTTGACCTCACTATTACAAATACAAAACATACACATATGTATAAATATCACTATGTGCCCCGAGTTCGAGACATCTTGTATTCTCAAACTTAGGTGCGCATCACTTATGATATTATCAAACTTATGCTAACATCTTGTATTCTCGAACTTAGTTTATTTTGTTACTGTCTAAACTAAAACACGAATATATCGTTTCATCGCAATGCTGCGACAATGTCAGGGGACTTTCTTTTGGACTTCCTTTTTTGGCTACCCCGGAGTTCTCCAGGGGTCCCCGGAGATCTCCGGAGAGACCCGCCCAGTACTGTACAGCCATTCTCACGCCTCTGCCCCCACACTGATGCGCCACGCCACGGCAGAGGAATCCTTAGACTTGTTCTCTTTGGATTTCCCTCTGCCAGGTGATTAGTTATTTCCCTGTTGTATGTACTGCTCTTAATACACTTCGGATTTCCCTCTGCCAGTTGTGTGACTTAGCCGCAACCTCTGGAGGTCGCCCTTACAGCAGAACAAGTCTCTCACTCCCAGTCTGGTAGCCTCCTATAGCCGCCGAACACCTCTTGGCTCCTATTCGTCGCTCCCCCACCAGTTTTAAGCACTGCCTTGTCTATGTCTCAGCCCGCTGCTCCAGAAGCGCTCCCGGACGCCGCCACCTCTGGCGAGGAAGCCTGGACCTGCCTGCTCCACCTAGAAATGCAGGTGCAACTCACCCAAGCCTCCCTTACCCAGCACTCTGCCGAACTCACCCACCTCCAATAAACCACTGACACCATCTCCGACTCTCTCCGTACCCTCCTCGAACGCCTCGCCCCGGCGGCACCTAACCCCCCGCCACCTACTCCACCGGTGCAGCACCCACGCACCACGCAATCCCCCATCCCAGCATGGGAGCGCTCCAACATCCCACACCTGGTGACCCCTGACGCCTATAACGGCGACCGCGTGTCCGGGGAACGCTTCCTCCAGTTGTGCGCCACCTATCTCCAGCTCTGTGGCAACGATTTCATATCTGATGAGCTGAAAATTGCGTGGGTCTTGTCCTACATGAAGTTGGGACGAGCGGCCACCTATGCGCTGAGGGTTTTCCGACGCCCCGGAGGCGTCGCAAGCTTTACGGACTGGGCCGAGTTCGAACAGGAGTTCCGGGACGAGTTCTTCCCCTGGAACCCCGCCAAAAGCACCATGCTGATCCTGAGGGATAGGAAGCAGTACGGCCAAGGGAAACGCTTGCTGAATGAGTACATTGACTTGTTCCGCGCATTGGTCGAGCAGGCTGAGTACTCTGACAGCCTGCAGCTCTGCCTCACCTTTCGGGAAGGGCTCCATCTGACCCTGATGGAGCGCATTGACAACCTTGCGGAGGGTCGACTGGCCGACGACCAGGTCCTTGCATGGTACCGGGTGGCCCGGGAGCAATGGCAGCTCATGGAGCTCAAGCGCGACCTCCGCAAGCCTGTGCACCCTGCACCCCCGACACGACCCCCCACGACGTTCCTCCGCAGGTTCCTGATTCTGGCACCACCCATGGCAACGGTCGCGCCTCTGACAATCCCGGCACTACCTCCAGGTGCGCCAATGGATGTGGACGCCTCCCGACAGCATGCCCTGCTCCCCTTTTCATGCCGACGCTGCGGCGTGCAGGGCCATTTTGCGCGCCACTGCCCCAGGGGTCTTGAGGTGCACTATCTCTCCCCGGAGGAGCAAGAGGAGCTACTCATGCAGCTCCTGGCGGCCTGGGACATTGCTGAAGTGCCCTCTCTGGATACCCCCATCCCGGAGGAGGCGTCAAAAGACGCTCACGTCTTGGAAGGCCAGGAGGAGCAGAGTGAGGATTTTCAGGGGCACGGTGGGTGACCAGTATGCCCCCGCCGCTTAGTGCTAACAGGTTCGCATGTTTGTCGGTAGAAGAAGTCAATACAGTCTCTGCCGATAGCTCTCTGACCATAAGCACTACCCCCGTTGTACCCAACAAACCCCCTCAGCCCTATCCAACGCCTGCCCAAACACGCCTCCCCGCCTGGGAGCGCCGCCTCCCCCATCGCTATGTAATTGCCTCCACTCCATCGCCTAACTCGCTCCAGATGAACGTGGAAATCGAGACGACCAACACGCAACAGACCTGGAGCGTGTCAGCCCTCCTAGACTCCGGAGCCACCGGACTCTTCGTGGACACCAGCTACGTAGAACGGCATCAGCTCACCACTCAACCCCTGCTTGTCCCAATCCCGGTATACAATGTTGACGGTACCCGCAACGAAGCGGGGTCTATCAAGTCCGTGGTGGACCTGGTTCTTTGCTACCGGTCCCATGCGGAGCACACTACCTTCACCGTCACGGGCATCGGTAAACAGGACATGATACTGGGATTCCCGTGGCTCCGGAAGCACAACCCGGAGATTGACTGGACTACCGGGGAGGTGAGCATGAGCCAGTGCCCACGGCGCTGCGCGACCTGCACAGAGGAAGTGAAGAAGGAGCGGCACACCGCTATGTGGGAACGTGCAGCTATCAGAGCATGCCATGTAGGTCACCTCCCCTTCACTGATCTTGACCTGCTGGATCCCCCGCCTCTGGCGTTCCCTTGTAGGAAGGCCCTCTACGAGGACGACAGGCACAACGGGGGAAATCCCAGTCAGGAAGAGGGACGCAAAGGAGAGTTCCTACCTGCACAGGATCCGGAGCTTCCAGACGAAGCCATCGAGGTAGGAGACCGCATTTACGCCACCACGCTATGACCTCCGCCAGTGGCAGAGGAGATCTGGGCCAGCCAAACCACCTCTCAACGGCTGGCCCAGGCCTTTGCAGCCAACGCCCTGCCCCGGGCGTTCCGGGATGCGGTCCCCAACCATTTGCACGACTTTGAGGACATTTTTTCTAAGGCCTCATTTGACTCCCTCCTGGAGCGCAAGCAGTGGGACCACGCCATCGAGCTCCTGCCGGACTCAAAGCCAGCCAACTGCAAGGTTTATCCGCTTGCACCCAAGGAGCAGGATGAGCTTGACACGTTCCTCCGGGAGAATCTGGAGTCCGGACGAATCTGCCCCTCGAAGTCTTCGATGGCCTCTCCAGTGTTTTTCATCAAGAAGAAGGATGGCTCCCTCTGGTTGGTCCAAGACTATCAAGTACTCAACGCGATGACCGTCAAGAACCGCTACCCACTCCCT